>CAKOAT010225154.1:77353-130210 GCA_932364175.1 Eruca vesicaria subsp. sativa | reverse complement strand
GTATATGCTCCAATAGTTTAAATCAAATACAATCTAAGGCTTTATAGAAAGTTGATCAAGTTTATATTGTCTTAAATATTTATATATAGTCTATAATTCTTTAAAATTATTGTCATTAATAATAAAACAAAGTACATGGAAAATTTTTCTTAATTTCTATGCCAATCCACAGATAACATGATATATGATTAGTCCGTAATCAGTTAAAAAATATTCAGAATATATAAAATTAAGAATCATGATCTTAAACTATTTCTATCAAAGAAATATTATAATACAATAATATTTTTCAATAAATCAATAAAAGTTAGAAGTGGTTTGCCAAATAATATCGCTGGAATTTAAACAAAAAAAAGACTACCAACAATAAAGTATGATCTAAATTCAAAAAAAAGAATAAGAATAAGAAAAGTAGTTAATATGTATTCATCACCATTTACCCAAGAGAACATACTATCTAAAATAATAATGAAAAAATAAAAGATTAATAATTATATTTTTACTAACTTCTTACATTTACAGATAAAATAAAAATCAAGATTACAAATGAAGATATTATGAAAAATATCTACTAATATTTTTGAAAGGTGAAAATACAAAAGCAATTATTAATTTTGTAACAATGTTTATACAAATTCTTACAATTCTAAATATAAAACTGCAAAAATATTACATCTTACTATTAACTAATATTAAATATATCCTCTAACTAAATGTAAATTTTTTTATATTCCACTATATTAAAAAACATATAAAATTCACCATTCCAAATCATTGTTAAGTTAGGAGAATATCAAATCTAGTATTCTAGATTATAAAAATTTAATGCAACAAGTAAATATTAGTTAAGCTTACATTATATTTTTATGAACATATCTTATTCAAATAATGAAAATATAAAATTCAAATATTTTCAGTAGTGTATTGGAACTATATATACATAAAAGGTATATATGATATGAAATTCTTTTATAAAAAATATATAAATACAAATAAATATATAGATGAGAGATAATAGATAAGATCAAAAATAATTTGGAAAATGATATTACATAACTCAAATATATTTTTGCCAAAAGATTAATAATTAAAAGTTATGATAAAATTGTTTAACAAATTAACATAAATTCGAGAGTAGCACGGAAAAAGACTCTAGTTACAATAATAACTAGTATACGGAGTAGAAGAATATTTATGGTAAATCAGTAATTGTTAGTACTATGTGTGCTTCAAAATCAAGGAAAACGATATGCCATTGATCGTTTGAATGTCACATTTGCTTTTAGAGATAGAAAATTAAAAATGATTGATGAAGCATTATTTTTGGGCAACTAAGATTCAATTTGCTGCTCATAACTTCGGTCTCAATATGTTTTACATGAGAGTAGTTCATATTAGTAAAATTCCCCTAACTTTTTTTTTTATCTTTCATTAACTGCTTTATCATTTTTCTCAGCTTTGATGCAGTTGGCTTATAGAGTCGATGAACTGAAGGACCCATCCGAAGAAACACTCGCCGGCGAAAGAGGCATATAAGTCCATTCCTTTGAGAAGCTTTCTTCACTATCAGTAAATAAAGCTTTTTAATGTTTTTTTGTTTCTTGCAGATTAACTATAACCTACAAATTATGTAATATGAAGCTTCAAAATGAGAAAATCACAAATTTTAGATTCGTAGACAAAGTACTGGAGATTCAAGACCTATGGTTGATATCCTAAAAAGCAAAAGAAAAATTGAATCAAAATGTTTTTGGCATTGACAACTAGTATATGTGTTTAGTCAGATACATGATTTGATCTATCTACTTTGTTGATGTTTTTTTTTTGTATTCAAAGACATTTTGTGATTATATGAAAATTTCCCCATTGTAAATTCTACAATTTTGTGTTTCAATGAGTTGGTGGTAGATTATGATCTAATTTCCCCCTTGTGAATTCAAATAGACTGTTCAGCCCTAGTGGATCGATATGACTTCGAAATCGATGGACTGGCAGGCCTTTTTGGAGATTGATGTGTTCCAAAGTTTACATAAGAATTTGGAGAGTGTGAACTTATTTCACATTCCCAAGAGGCTACAAGCAGAAGTGTATTATTCTCTCATATATTAGACATGTTCTAATGAAAGTACTCCTTGGAGAAACTTTTCGCAATATCAGAATTTGGTATGGTATTCTTGATATCTGATAAAAAAATATTAAACTTGAACTTATAACTGTAATATATTGTATAAGTTACTTCAAAAATTCAAAATGAGACTTAATTTGAAACATTATTAAACTTGAAATTATAATAGGTAACATATTGTATAAGTTACATTGAAAATCCAAAATTCCACTTAATTCGTAACAAAAAAAAAAATCTTTAAACGACATTTAAACCGAAACAAAAAAATATATTTTAATCATAGTATATATACTTTCATACCTATTATTTAAAGAAAGAAGAAAATAATGATTTTAGATTACTAATTAATGTTATAGTTAATTGAATGAGAAGTATAATACTTCTTTCATTTTGTAACAAGTTTCATTTAGAATATTTCACGCGGATTAAGAAAATAATAAAATATACTAATATACCCTTATTTATTATACAATTATTTAAATAAACATCTATTGGTTATTTTAAAAAGAAAGAGAGAGATTTAATATGATAATTTACACTAGAAATATAGAAGGACACTTTTTGAAACAAAATAAAAAAAGCTAGAATGATATTCTTTATGAAACAAAGGGAGTATGAACAGTGGCAGACCCATAAATTAATTTTACCTGGGTTAAATTAGCACTTAAAAGGAAAGAAATAAATAAAAAGTGTCATTGAGGGGGTTTAAACCGAGGTTAAGGGGGTAGGGGAGGGGCATATGCAGTACATTACCAGCATAAATACTGTTTATTCATTGTTTTACTGAAAAATAATATTTATAGAGATTTAAGGGGTGTCAGCTGACATCTCATTTTTCTATGTGGGTCTGTCTTTGAGTATTAGTATAGATAAACATCCATATTCCCTAAAGATTATAAAATCATTCAGTTATGACACATGAAAAAGGTCACATGTTATCATGCTTCTAAATTAATATATAAGGAATGATAATAAATAACATTTCTATTTGTTACAAAATTCTTCATTAATAAGGATTAAAAAATTCAAACAATTATCAAACAATAAGTAAAATGAGAATAAGAGCACCAGAGAGGATGTCCACGTGGGCTTAAGGGATGTCAGCTGACACCCCATTTTTCTATGTGGGTCTGTCTCTGAGTATTAGTATAGATAAACATCCATATTCACTAAAGATTATAAAGTCAGTCCAATAAGGACGTTTTTTTTTGCCATGTCACACACTGATTTGCGTATTTTGGGCTTCTCATTTTTAAGATCCTTTTTGTTTGATTTGTTTATCCCATTAAGCCATTCATGGGAAACCCTAAGCTAAAACAATGAATCCCTTTTCCAACTGGTTAGTTTTAGGCCATGACTTTACAGTTATAGTTCAATTAGTATTCAGGTATGGGTTTCTTCCTAAAGGAGTAAATTCCACAATTCTTGCTCTGATCCCTAAGAAAACTGATTTTTTTGGAGATGAAAGACTATATACCGATGGCATGCTGCAATGTGTTATATAAGGTGGTTCCTAAGATACTAGCAAACCGGTTAAAGATGATCCTGCCTCGCATTATTTCTGCTAATCAGTCGACTTTTATCAAAGGAAGCCTATTGATGTAAAATGTATTGCTAGTGACGGAACTGGTAACAGATTATAACAAAAAAAAAACACTTCTCCCCAATGTGTGATGAAAATAGATATCTCCAAATCGTTTGATTTTGTCCAGTGGGAGTTTGTATTGAAGAGTCTAGCTGCGATTGGAATGCCTACACAGTTCATTCATTGGATAAAACATTGTATCACAACTCCTTCATTCTCTGTAAAAGTTAATGGTGAGCTGGCAAGGTATTTTCAGAGCACAAGAGAGCTTAGACAAGGATGTTGTCTTTCCCTTATATGTTTGTCTTGTGCATGAATGTATTATCTCACAAAATCGATGCAGCAGTGAAGGAGAAAATTTTTGAGTTTCATCCGAGATACAAAAACCAATCCCTCATTCATCTTTGCTTTGCAGATCGATCTGATGGGTTTTGTAGAAGGATCAAAGGATTCAATTGAAGGAGCTTTGTCAGTTTTTGAAGAGTTTGAAGTGTGTTCAGGTTTAAGTATCAGCATTGAGATATCTACTCTTTATATTGCTGGAGTTTCAGACACTGAAAGGAGTAGAATTCTCAGTAATTTCCCATTTTCAGAAGGTACTCTTCTTGTTCGCTACTTGGGACTTCCTTTGATGACTCAGGTGATGAGAAAACAAGACTATTTTCCTCTGGTAGAGAAGATTAGAGGTAAAATAACTAGCTGGACGTGTAGTCTTCTATCCTACGCAGGACAGTTACAACTGATAAAGGTTGTTCTAATGAGTATGGTTAATTTTTGGTCTGCTGTGTTTAGACTTCCTAGCCAGTGTATGAAGGAAGTAGAACAGTTGTGTGCAGCTTTTCTCTGGTCTGGTCCTGAGCTTAAGACCACATGAGGTAAAGTCGCTTGGAGGGATATTTGTAAAGGAAAAAATGAAGGAGGTTTGGGTATTAGAAGTCCCAAGGAAGTCAACAAAGTTAATGGCTTAAAACTTATATGGAGGATGCTATCTGGTTAATCTTTATGGGGAGAATGGATAAGGAAGAAGAGTTTTTGGGCTATTAAAAAGAACACTCAAGGATGATCTTGGATGTGGAGGAAAATGTTGAAGCTGATAGATGTAGCAAAGATGTTTTACAAGAAGGAAATAGGAAATGGATGTCACATCTCCTTTTGGTATGATCGATGGTCGGATAAGGGTTTTTTTTTATATATTGGGAGATGGGGGTATCATTGATTTGGGGATTAAAAGAGAAGCATCAGTCAAGGAAGCGGTTATGAGGAGACCAAGAAAACATCGTACCGAGATTATTAATTCTATTGAGGTTGAGTTGACTGAGGTTAGAAATAAATTGAGAAGCAGTGTGGAGGATGGTGATATTTGGAAGCAAAGCACAAGTTCAAGCATAAGTTCTTGACTCATGAGACTTGGATGCTTCTTAAAGAATTCAGTCTTCATTGTAGTTGGGCGAAAGGAGTCTCATTCTCTCAAGCTACAACTAAGTTTGCATTTATAACCTGGTTAACTATGTTGAACAGGTTGTCTACGATAGACAGAGTTCAGAGATGGGATCGAGGAGCTGATAAGATTTTTGTTCTTTGCAAGAGTGGGAATGAAACAAGGGATCACTTGTTCTTTGATTGTTCTTTCTCTGCTCAAGTATGGGATCATCTTACTAAAAGGATTCTGAGAAGTAGTTATACAACAGATTGGGCTGGTATTGTTTCTCAGATTACAGTGAGAAGTATGGAGACGAAGAAGCTTTTCTGTATCAGATATTCATTCCAGGCAGCTATTCATGCGGTGTGGCGAGAAAGAAACAAGATAAAACATGGAGATCAGCCACTACCATTGCTAGCATTGAAGAAGATGATTGAGAAATGAGTTAGAAACAAGCTCAGCTTGATGAGAAGGAAGGGAGGAAATAGAATGGAAGGAGTACTTCAGTTTTGGTTTGATACTAGGTTATGATATGAGTACATATAGCATGTCGAATTGATCTTGTTGTGTTTTTCCCATTATAGATCATTCTGATGTAAACAGTTTTTTTAAGGAATAAAATTTAACATTCTTTCAAAAAAAAAAATCCCTAGCATGAAAGAAGTTATGAACATATTCCAGAGATTTGTCAACAGTACCTGGAAATTTTGACACTCTGCATCAAACTCTCCCTGTAACACTGGTGAAAACATTAAATAAAGTGACCACACCATGAAGACACTCATCAAAGAAAACCAGAATAATTTCAAAGTCAAGAGTTACCTCTAATGTTGGATGCAACTTCACAATAATCTAGAAACATGTTACAAAGCTATATATTAGAAAAAGATTGCTACGTTCATTTCTGAAACTCCAAAGAAATGAAAATAATGGATCTACATAATCGATAAAGCACATTTATCTCAGCCCCACTAAATATGGAGATAATCTGAAGAAAATACTTTGATGATTATGATCACAAAATAGGTTATTAGTACATACACAGAAGCAGGGGCGAATCTACAGCCTACAAGGAGGAGGCAACTGCCCCATAAAAATATAGATATTAATTTATGTACATAGGAAACATTAAAGATTATCTAGCTCAGGTGGTTAAAACCTTCAGTTTGCCCCCATTGGTCTTCTGTTTGAACGTCCATCTGACTTATTTATTTTATTATGAGTTTCCTTTTCTGATTTTTTTTTCTTGGCCACTTGTCATATCAGTTTTTTTTTCATCTTCTCACGTTTCTTTTATTCCCATCTTTTTGTTTCCTTTTATTTCATTTTGTTTTTTCTTAAACAGTAATTTTTCTTTTGTCACTCAAACTTTCAATATCATTGTTTTCTTAACAACTTATTTTATCATTTTTATGTCATTTGATTTTGTTAGTGAATGCATCTTATATTTATTTTCAAAACAATTATTTAGTTGTATCACTCTAAAAATAAAACTTTTTTTAAAAATAATGTAAATATTAATATAATAATATTTAATTTAAGTAAATCTACTCTATTAAAATAGAGTCATTCTTTTTATCTACCGATACAAGTTGTTATTTAAATTTGGACTTTTTCTGGAGTGTTACAAATAATACACCAAGTCATATAGTTCATTGAACCGCATTAATTAAATTAAACCGGCGGTTATTTGTGGGATAGAGTCTTGGGCTTACTTTTATTTTTAAAACAAATTATATGGTTTGGTTTTTGGGCTTAGTATTAAGAGAAAACTCCAAAAAAATATTAAATAAACACACCTTAATGGATCAAAAAATTATTTACTATTTTCAGGCCCAAAGGTAATTAATTTTTTGTAAGAAACCAAAATTTTCTATTATTAATCACTTATTTAAATCATCTACTTTAAAACATGTTAATTTATTTTTTTATTTTAAATAAAAATCACTTTGTTTTGATAAATTTCAATGGTGACTTTTAAATAGTTTATTATTTTATTTTTTAAAATAATTTACTGATTTAAAAAATTAAATGTAAAGCAAAACCAAAAACCAGATCCAAAAACTAAAATCCAAAACCAAAAGCTGAAAACGCAGGTTTTGTTTTTGCTTTTGTTTATTACAAAATAAACTATTGCAATTTTCTTTTTAAAAAACTGTCATTTTTCAGTTTTAAATTAGATGTTCGATTATTTGAGATTTTTTTTGTTGGTAATATCAGTTCATATTAACTCAACTGATCTAAAAACTAAAACCCCAAACCAAAAGCTGAAAATCAAAAATAGAAACTTAAAAACTAAAAACCAATAAAAACTGAAACTAAAAACTAATGTAAAACAATCACCACCACAAATTTTGGATTACTGATTTTATACCAAAACATACTTTAAACAAAAACAAAACTTAATTATATAAATGTTTAATCATAAAAATTTTCCGCGCTTTTCAAACGCGGGTCAAAATCTAGTTAACTAATTAATTAATTTGCTCCCACTAAGATTATTTTTTTAGATCCGCCACTGCACAGAAGAAACATAGAAAGTTCCACTTTTGCAGTCTCGAGCAGACCAACACAAGGCCAAAGCTCTTAATCTAAACATTGTAACTCTACTAAAACCCAAACCCCTAAAACTCAACAGGACCAAACAAATAATTCACATACCTGTTTCGAGCAAGCGGTGAGAAGAGAACAAACAACTTTTTTGAGTGATTCCTTCAAACCTGCATGTCTGGAACCTGTTAAAGCTATTAGATGAGTTGGTTTATTTCTGTCTCTATAAGTGGGTCTGTGTCTGTTTTAGACAAGAAATTCGAGCATGATTGTTAGGAAACTCTGCCACTTACCACTCAGTTTGCATCCATATCTTCTTCTGAAGGTGCCAACACTCCCTCACCTTTACACACTTTTGTCCTTATGATAATATTGCCATGGGTGGTGTTTGAGTGTTCTGCTCGTCATCTTCATTCCTTTTTCAAGTATTCTGCTCATTTTTCTCTCCTTTCCCTTTCTCTTCATGACTAATCCATTTGCTAAACACTGAAATGATAAATGTTTTATATGTGTGTTTATATGAAAAACAAATATAAACTTCTATTTTAAAACTTTGCTTCTGTTGTTTTGAAGTGAGTATAAAAATTGTTAGGATATCAGCAACGTTAAGACAACATCATAAGCATGACCATAGACTAAATCCTCTGGCAGCTTAGACTTAGAGTCTTGCAAAATAAGAGAATTTCACAAAACCTGTTACCTACCATCAATAAGAAAATTAACAATCAATACCCCGAATGCAATATTCCTAGAAACTTCATACCTGAGACCATAAAACTACGATTATCAAAACAATTAAATATAGAGAGCCAGATACTTGCTTAGATAATCTTTAAGTCTTTGCCATACATAACTTATATACTTTTGGATGCTTTAGGGAGTGAAGGATCCTAACCTGAAAAAGAGGTGAATAATTACCAAGCTTGACATCATCCAGAAATAGAAATCCCCAGTTAAAGAATATAGTGAATCAGTCACAGTCAGGACATTAGTTAAATAAATTAAAGCACGTAAGCATACCAGCAAGAAGATTTCAAGTGAAGATAAACTGAGAGACCATGATTCCAGTCTCAATGTCCCTTTCCTATTTATAGGGTTTGAGGTGTGTATTGTTTTTGATATGCATGAAGATTTAATTTAAAAAGAAGGGAGACAAAGAGTTCGTGGGAGTGAGTGTATTTAATGTTACCGGAAGATTCATTAATTGTAAATGTTAAAGAGAGAGAAACCTACAAGGGAGGGTAAACAAGAGACAGTGATGTTGAATCTTCAAAGAGGGAGACGACTACTGACCTAATCCAATGAAACCTTAAACGCTGAGTTTTAATTTCTTTGGGCTTCAAACCAAACCATCATTAATAAGCAGGGTTTGACAATCGGCTTCGAGGTGAACTGGGTTTTGTTTATGGACCTGTAGAAATTTGTAAGAAATCAAGACGCAAAACCAAAATTACAAACTAAATAAAAACATTGACAGAATAAATCCCTCTATATATTAAAAGAGAAGTACATTTGCCATGTGGTACTCACACAGCCCTTCTCAAAAGAATTCTAGCGATTCTATTGGTTGATTTTTTAGAATTCATTTTTTGATTTATTTTTACCATCGACACTACTAAAAAGGAAATCCATTTAAATACTTACCTTTTGTGTTTTCTCGATTCAAAGAACATCCTTTTGCGATCCTTTCTCTGTTTAATTCATTAAATACTCATTAAATATTTTAGATGTCAGAGAAACAAAATTAATTGACAAGATATTTTCACTCTTAAAATCATGCATTTAAAACAAAATTAATTGATAAAATATTTTCTCTCCTAAAATCATGCATTTAAAACTTAAACCAAAATTCTGGTGCAATCTATTCACGAAATGTTCTCTTTTAGCTTTATCAACAAGATATTCCAAAAATAATATTACCTTAAAAATATAAGATTTATTGAGAATTTATTAGAGAATATGTTATTTCTTAGCTTATCATGCAAGCTAAATCATTGAGAAACGTCCATCAGTTTACTATAAATACGACATTCAGAGTAGAAGAAATGAAATCATTGAACTTTGTAGTCTAAAATTTTTATGTTAATAATGTTCTAAACTTTTTTCTTCTTCTTATTTTAGAACATTAAGCTTTTATATTTCATAAGAGCTGATTTTTCTTTTGGTTTATATGCAGATATTCTATTATGACGATTTCTCCACTGAAGCTATATATGATTTGATTGTACACCTCTTTGATATATCATTTCGATAACATCTTTGTTCCTCAATCTGGTAAAAAAAATTCTCTATTTGATAACATCTCTCAGTTATATCATTTCAATAGCATCTTTTTGTGCTACCAATACTCTTCTTTTTTTTTGATTAGTAGATTTATATTATTGTTTAGAATTATAAGCTTATATATACATATATATTTCTTTGGTTTGCTGATTGTGATTTTGTTTTATGATCTTTTCAATTAAAACTGATATATTTTTTTTGTTTGCAATTATATGATCTTTTTAATTAAAATTATATATATATATATAGTAATATTTATTAATCAAAAATTTATATCAACTACTTTTTATATTTATTATTTCCTTATTATATATCATTTAATATTTAAATATATATAGTTTAAATGTAATTTACCTTAATGTTTTTAGTTGATTAATGACCTACCTTATTTTGAACACATATTACTTGTGCAACTTCAAATTATATTTATTGCATTGTTTTAATTCAATTTACCTTAATGTTTCTAATTTGTTAATCGTCTTTATAAACTTATTTTGAACACATATTACTTGTGCAACTTCAAATCATATTTATTACATTGTTTTAATGCAATTTACCTTAATGTTTCTAATTTGTTAATTCGTTTTAAAAAACTTACCTTATTTTGAATATGATTTAATTGTACAAGTTTATAACATATTAATTTTAAATCATTTAATGACAATATAAATTTAATATCTTTCTTTGAACTGTTTCATTATTTATTATGAAATTATATTCCTAAACATCATTTGTTATGAAAATATCTCCCTAATAACATAAGAAAAAAGGAAGGTAGAGTATATATAAAGGATATTGTTTATCAGAAACTTAGAACACACGTTATAAGAATAATCTCTTCTTATTGCTTAAGAAACTTGCTCAAAACTTAAGCTCTCACAATCACAAAATCACTTAAATCAAAACTCTATGTCTCACACGACATGTTTATATATGAAAGCGTAAACCTAATCCTATTGGGAAAACACTTAATAGATAACTACTCAAATAGNCACAATCACAAAATCACTTAAATCAAAACTCTATGTCTCACACGACATGTTTATATATGAAAGCGTAAACCTAATCCTATTGGGAAAACACTTAATAGATAACTACTCAAATAGTTTGTGTTTATCCCTTTATTATCTCAACTCAATCTTAGATTAGGATTACTTCTAGCTCAAGCTTTACTTCAAGCTTATCCCAACATTCACCCCTCTAAGCTTGAAGTTCATTTCAATCACGTCCTTCATACCGATCAACTCTCTCATCTCTTTATGCTTAACTCTTCCAAGAGCCTTCGTCAATATATCTGCCTTTTGCTCAGCTCCGGGAACATGCTCAACTTCAATCAACCCCTTCTCAACACATTCTCTAATGAAATGGTATCTTGAATGTATATGTTTGCTGCGACCATGGAACACCGGGTTTCTTGTAAGTGCTATTGCCGATTGATTGTCTATCCGGATCACTACTTTCTCACATGGTGTTCCAACAATCTCACTGAGTAAATCCTGGAGCCAAATTGCCTGCTTTGCTGCCTCTGTCCCAGCCATGAACTCGGCTTCACACGAAGACAATGCCACTGTGTCATGCTTCTGTGAGCACCAAGTAATGGGGCTTTCTCCGAGATAAAATATGTGACCCGTTGTGCTTCGACCGTCATCAGGATCCATGTTATGACTACTGTCGCTATAGCCGACTAACCTTCTTGAGCCTGATGTTGAGTATCCAAAGCTTAAGCCGTATGACGTACTCCCTTTCAAGTATCTCAGACATTGTTTCATTGCAATACCATGAGACTCTCTCGGACTTTGCATATACCTACTCAACACTCCAATGCAATAAGAAAGATCAGGCCTAGTGTGAAGGAGATAGCGAAAGCACCCAATGATCTTTCTGTAATTTGTTGCGTCAATCTCTTTTTCATCTTCAGACTTCGATAACTTGAGTCCAGAGTCCATAGGTATTTGCACAGCATTGCAATCCCTCATGCCAGCTTCCTCTAGTATCTTTATAGCGTAACGACTTTGGTTTAATGTAATACCTTCTCCATGTTGATTTACTTCTATTCCAAGATAGTAAGTTAGCTTTCCCAAATCACTCATCTCGAACTTAGTAGCCATCTCCCTTTTGAAGTCGTTGATAGCTCCCATGTTTGATCCTGTCACAAAAAGATCGTCCACATAGACTGCAACACACACAAGACTTCCACTCACTTCTTTGCGGTATACTGATGGCTCTTTCAAGCACCGGCAGAACTTGAGCTCAAGTAGTATCTTGTTCAATTTCTCATTCCAAGCTCTAGGTGCTTGTTTGAGACCATATAATGCCTTGTGGAGCTTGTACCCCTTCTCTTCACATCCCTGTATCTCAAACCCTTCAGGTTGCATGACATAAACAACTTCTTTTAATTCTCCGTGCAAGAAGGCTGTTTTGACGTCTAAATGATGTATTTCCCATTTATTTGCAGCTGCGAGATTGATAAGCACACGTATTGTCTCTATCCTTGCTACAGGGGCAAAAACCTCATCATAATCAACTCCAAATTGCTGAACATATCCCTTTGCAACCAAGCGAGCTTTGTACTTGTTGATACTGCCGTCTGAGTTTCTTTTGAGTTTAAACACCCACTTCAGGCCTATTGGTTTTACTCCTTGGGGAAGATCCACCAGAGTCCATGTCTCAAGTCTCGTGATTGAAGATATCTCATCCTCGCATGCATTTATCCAATCTTTTGACTCCTTTGCTTCATCAAAGTTTCTTGGCTCCTCATTCAGACACATCAACAAACGTTCACCTTCCTCTTCAGACAATAGTATGTAATCGTCTAGATAGCTTGGTTTTACACTACATCTCTCTGACCTTCTCAGCACAGGTTGCTCTGTTTCTAAAGTGTTCTCATCATCATCACTCTCTGCTTTTGTTATATCAGCTTCATCTGTCTTGTTTTCCTCTTCTCCATCTTCTTCAACGGAATTTTCTGTCTCGAGAATCCCATGATTTCCAAAATCTCCCAGTGTTATTCTGAAGTTCCCATCTGTTTCAGTGACTTCTGAATTCCAACTCCAGCTTTTAGTCTCATCAAAGACCACATCTCTACTTACCACTATTCTCTTGGTTTCTGGATCTACTAGTCGATATGCCTTGGAGCCTGGTTCTGTCCCAAGGTGAACCAACATCTTAGACCTGTCATCTAGTTTCTTTAGTAGCTTTGTCTCTATTTTGGCATAACAAATGCAACCAAAAACTCGTAGATGGCTGATGTTAGGCTTCTTCTTTCTGAAGGCTTCATACGGTGTTCTGTCTTTAACTGCTCTTGTTGATACACGGTTTAGAACATAGGTAGAATGTCTAATTGCCTCACCCCACAAAGAATTTGGAATAGACATATGCTTCATAATACTCCTAGCCATCTCCATCATGGTTCTATTACGTCTTTCAACCACCCCATTCTGTTGAGGTGAATATGGAGCTGTGAGATATCTCTTGATGCCTTCTTTGTCACAAAAGGAGTTGAACTCAGAAGATACAAACTCTCCTCCCCTATCTGATCTGAAACCTTTTATACGTGTCCCTGCTTCTTTTTCTACTAAGCCCTTGAAGGTTTTAAACTTGCTAAACGTCTCTCCCTTCTCCTTTAGCAGTGAAGTCCACATATATCTTGAATGATCATCGATAAGCACTAAGATATACCTGTTTCCACCACTCGTGCTTGGGGTTATAGGTCCACACAAGTCACCATGAATCAGTTCCAACACTTCAGTAGCTCGGTATGTCGTTGCCTGAGGAAACGATTTCCTTGTCTGCTTGCCCATCAAGCATGATCCGCACACTTTCTTTTCTATCTCCATATGTGGTACTCCTGTAACAAGCTTTCGCTGTATCATAGACTTCATTGTATCAAGATTTATGTGCCCCAACCTTGCATGCCACCTACTCGAGTCACTTGTTGTTGCAGATAACAGGGATATGTCATCTTTTACCCTCATATGTACCTTGTATAATCGATTCTTTGATCTCAGTGCTTTGGCGATGAGTTTTCCATCTTTGTCATGCATTATGAGACAGTCTCCATTCATCCTTATGTCACACCCTGACTCGGTTGCCTGACCAAGGCTAATAATATTACTTCTCAGGTTTGGTATATAGTAAACGTCTGTGATCCTCCTAGCTTCTCCGTTTCTGTCCCTGAACTCTATTGATCCCTTGCCTTTAATATCAATGCAAGAGTCATCTCCAAAGCGCACTTTCCCGGTGACAGAATCATCAATGGATGAGAAGTATCGTTTATCTCCACTCATATGATTACTGGCTCCATTGTCAAGGTACCAGATATCATCTTCTCCAACCTTTTCTTCATATTTATTTGGTATGATCTTCTTCTCGTTCAAGTTGACTACTTCATGAATCATTAACTTCTGAGATTCATTATTCTCACACTCCTGGGTTCCTTTGCAAAACTTGACTACTTCATGAATCATCAACTCATCAGCCTCCTGTGTTTGGTTATTCTCATTCTCCTGGGTTTCTTGCAATTTAAGCAACCGATCTGGACAATTGTATGCTACATGTCCGGTCTTATCACACCTAAAACAGGTAAGGTTTGATGTATCTCTTGCTCCATTGAACCGACCACGACCTCGTCCTCTGTTGTAATATCGTCCTCCACGGCCTCTACCTCTGTAGTTATTATTTCCATCACGTGGCTGTTGCGTCTGGTGTGTGTCTTCGTTTGCGTACATCAACTTGCCTTGATCTTCTTGAGTTTCTTCCTCGTCACGCACACGATCTTCATAAGCCTTTAACCTTCCTATGATATCCTCAAAGCTTGTGGTTTTAAGGTCTAAGACTTGTTCCAATGTGGCTACAATGTGAATGTACTTCTTGTGAGGAAGACACTTGAGAAATTTCTTGACCAACTTCGATTCTTCAATTTCTTCTCCCAAGGCAACAGACTTTGATCTGATCTCGGATATTCTTCCAACGAAATCATCTATCGACTCTGTCTCCTTCATTCTAAGACGATCAAAGTCTGTCATTAATGTCTGCAAACGAGCTTCTTTAACTCTTTCTGCACCTACATGTCTCGTCCTTATCGCCTCCCATATCTTCTTTGCAGTACCTAATTCTCCAACTTGCAGTAGTAGTGTTTCAGGAATCGATTGAAACAGAAGAGCAATAGCCATGGTATCCTTGGCTTGGTCCTCTGTTTCTTTATTCTCCTCCTCTGGTTCCACTGCTTCCCACACTTTGTGCACCTTAAGGATGATCTTCATTCTCATGGCCCATACGGTATAGTTTGTGCTGGTAAGAATCGGACACTTGATTGAGGATGATCCTCCCTCTGGTTTTGGTTTAGCTACCACAATATCTCCCATAGCTCTGATACCAAATATTGTTTATCAGAAACTTAGAACACACGTTATAAGAATAATCTCTTCTTATTGCTTAAGAAACTTGCTCAAAACTTAAGCTCTCACAATCACAAAATCACTTAAATCAAAACTCTATGTCTCACACGACATGTTTATATATGAAAGCGTAAACCTAATCCTATTGGGAAAACACTTAATAGATAACTACTCAAATAGNCACAATCACAAAATCACTTAAATCAAAACTCTATGTCTCACACGACATGTTTATATATGAAAGCGTAAACCTAATCCTATTGGGAAAACACTTAATAGATAACTACTCAAATAGTTTGTGTTTATCCCTTTATTATCTCAACTCAATCTTAGATTAGGATTACTTCTAGCTCAAGCTTTACTTCAAGCTTATCCCAACAAAGGAGACACTTAAGGGATGTCAATACTAACTTATTAGTCTATTTTTATTCGAGAAAAAAATTTAAATTTATAAATTCTTACATTTGTTTGTTTTTCTATTAACAGATAAATAACACAGACGAAAGACTGGTTGTAGCTAACTATAAATCATTTATCAGTTTGATTCAATAGTGATATGCAAATTTAATATTATTTTTGTCTCAATAAAATTTAGAAATCTATTAAATTTAGAAATCTATTAAAACAAGTTCCAGAGAGATTACAATGCTTTGAAGAAGGAGAGAAATAGAAATAGAGTTACATTCCGAGAAACACCTAGTTATAAAGCCAAGAAAGGGCCATAGAGAACCCGTGACTTGGTTCACGTGAAAACTGTTTCAGAAACAAACAAAGCATATAAAAACAAACCAAATTACTACAGCCTTTGTCTTCCCGTGACTTCAGCTTCCGTGACTTCACCTGAAACATGAAAAACGAGCCTTATTAGTTAGGTACAAAGGAGACATTAATTTATAACAAACAATAACTAGAGTTACCATTAAACAAACCATCGCTAATCAGATCATTTGAGACATTAATTTCATTTTCAAAGTTTGTTCCATCTCAGTTAGGGGCTCTGTCTTTGCGATCAAACTTTCAAGCAAACTTGCATTTAAAATTTTCCTCTTTGTCTCCAACATCAGGTTGAGCTTTGACAATTCTTCTTCTTTGCCAATCTTCTTCCTCTTCCCAGCAGCCTTAGCTGCCTTAACTCCCACGGGTCTCTCTTCCGGCTCTAGCACTGACCCTTGAGCCTCAGAGTCACCTGTTTTCCGCTTCTCCTTTCCACCCTTGTCGAGATAAGTAGAACACCACTTCACATCATACCTGAGCTCTCTCCAGGCATGTTCCAAGCTGAACTTAATTCCTTGGTCATTTGAGAAAACTTCCAACGCTGCACTCATAACATCATTGTCGCTTTGCCCGCTTCTCTGGTCCCTCAAAACCAGGTCGTAGCAGCCTGCGAATTTGCAAACAAGTTCGTTGATTCTGGCCCATCTCGCCTTGCATTGCCCTAGCTCTCTTGGGACTGTCCCAACCAGAAGAGGACTGTAGTTGTCATACTCTACAATCCTCTTCCAGAAAGCACCTGCTTTTTGGTCGTTACTAACTATAGGATCCTTGCTCGTGTTGAGCCAAGCACCTATTAGGATTTTATCTTCTCTCGCGGACCATTTTCTCCTCTCTTTGACACTTGACTCATCGGAACATTAAGTGTTAAACCTAATAGGTTCCGATGACTCAAGGTCCACTACCCCTTGGCTAGTTAACAGGTTAACAAAATTTGTGGAGTTTTCCATTTAAGGTTAAAACTTGTGGAGTTCTGATTAGGAAAAAGATTCTAGGTTTCTATAAACTAGCAAAGGGAGGTTTCTCACAATTATACTCGCTGGGAAAGCAAAGGGTTGGACTATTTATTGAATACCAATAGGAATATGTCATTTCAAACAATTTAATTGTAGTAGGAATAAGTCGTTTTTTTTTTTGAAAGAATTTTAAATTTATTCAAACAAAAAAACATTGTTACACAAAAGTGCATCCAAACAAGAAAGAAGAAAGCTACTTCTCAAGAAACTACTTATCATGACAAAAAAAAACAAACAAAACTATAGAATCCATCACAATACCCCTTCTCAAATTTAACCATGTGGAACAAGTCAAAATTTGGAAGGATCATAAGATAATCCTCATTAAAACCTTGTCAAAGTAAACTCAAATGGGACAAACGCTTGACAAGGAAAGAGATTATCTTATGATCAGAGGAGTGTATATAGGAAACCAAACCAGCAGAGAAAACCAACTACACGAAGACCACACCCGCTTGCCAGACCAACCTCAACAGCCACAGAAGACTTCAGCATAGCAACCTTCAAAACCCAAGAAAGACCGCAACAAACTGCCAACTTCTATAAAAGATCAACCTCAGACAACGCTAGCTACAAAACCCAAGGAATAAGTCATTTCAGACTAGCTGTTAGACACAATTTAATTGTTGTTTACTTTACATTTAAGTTCAAACAAACAATTAGACAGAAAATTATTGCTCATTGCTCGCCAACCACTAACTGATTTGAATTACAAATTTTTAAATTTAAACTACAACTTATGTTAACCTAGCAGAGAACACACTTATGTTCAAACTAGACTATCAAAGTTAAGTTATCCAGGAAGCAAAGAGACTAACCTGACAACGTTTCTGTCGATTTCAGACAGTCGCCTATGGAGCATCCTCACCTGCTCCTGTGGAGTTGTAGTAGAAACAAATAATTATGTTATAACAACTATGAAACCCAAAAATAAAATAAGATTAACATTCACCTTAAGTGCCAGGCACTCTCTCAGCAGCTTCTCCTGCTCGTAAACCTTTTCTTTGAGGCACTCAACCTCTTCTTGCATTCCCATAACCCAAGGTTGCCTGAAATGCAGCCCGTCGTTCTGCCAAAACCATTACAACCACTGTTAAACTGGAAAACAAGTCGAAGAAGAAGAATGTAAATAACAAAGAAGAGTATATACCTCGTAGTCTTTGCAAACAAAGTACCTCTTCCCAGGAAGATAATCATAGGTGTCCTCTTCATCAACTACTAGCTTGGTGATTGACCCACAGGGGCACAGTTTAGGAATACCCTGTTGGGCATTGGCAACGAAATCCAGCATGTTGTAGTAATCCTTGTGTGCTTTCATCTCTCTTAACTCTTCCTCCATTTAAACACCTGCAAGAATAAGAAACATCATAGAAAAAATTTTACAAGAAATTTAATAATCTAGTGGTTTGATGTAAAAAATGATTTTTAGTATGTCTAAATAATGTGAGCCGTATCATTCTCTTGGTGCTACTCTGTATTTTTTTTTTCTTTTTTTTCTGCTTAGTTCATATTGTTAGTTTTAGTTCAGCTATTTATCATCATCATTCAATTGCATGCTCATATTATAGCTGATTTTAACTTGCAATAGTAACTTACTATCTGCAGTTTCTTGTCTACACAGGGTCCACGTTCGTTGCTAATTTTCTGCAACCCATGTGATGAAAAGACATTACCTTCGTTTAGTAATTTTCTCAACCCACAAAAATAAAGAGTTCAAAAAGTTGAGTTTTAGGATCTATACAAACTAATTCAAACGTTATCCTAAAAGTGTTTATGAACATATCTGCTATATTTTTTCCGAGCTTTGGAGAAGAGAAAATATGTCGATTATCTTTCACGTGGTTGAAGAAACTAAATTTGGTAGTTCTCACTCCCTAATATAAATAGACATGAGCTTTGGAGGATAAGATGTCTGGATCAAAGATATAAATGTCCATTGAATTGACATGGTATGCCCCTTTCTGATACTTGTAATTGAAAAGAGTCGTACGAAAGCAGGACAAGTCTACAAGTTTTATATATTTATCTTTTTTCACGTAATTGGAGACAAATAAGATTAATAAGGTATTTTCCGTAAAAGAAGCAGACATGAGTTTTGGGAGATAAGATGTGTGGGGGCAATACAAAAAAAAGTATGAGAGCAACTATGTTTATTGTTCTTTCAAAGTTTGTGTCAGAAAAAGGAAATATTGTAGAGACAGGACAGCTCGATGAAAGATGCAAGACAAGAGTAACATGGAGTTCATGTGGTTATATGAGAGACTTGTCTTAGTCTTTTCTCAGGCAAATTTTCCTAACAACTCTTATTTTTTCTCACTTTCAAATCAACATATATATATATATATATATATATATATATATATATCTCAACAATTCTCCTTCACAGAACATGCATGCAAGCTCTCCTAATGACAAGGACGAGTTCTACAGCAAAGTCTCTCTCTCTCTTCCTATTGATTCGAAAGATCTAATGAGGAAACAATCTTACATGATTCAAGATGAAATGAAAGATGATGAATTATAGACAAAGCTGCAGAGTTTACTGTTTCTGAGCAGTAATAAATCAATGTGGGGTTTTAAGGTTTTGGATGGAGACAAAATCTTGTACTATTTGTAGTTTAGGTCTACAGAACGACATGCGTTGCGATTATAAAAAATCATAAACTGAATTGAGGTGAGAAGTTTGAAGGCTGAAAGCAATAGGCTAATTCGTGATTGTTTGCAATGAAGTACAAAAGACTAGCAATACCACAAGCTACATATAACTAATGCAATTGCATGCTCTGAACATACAAACTATGCACGTAACTAAAGAGGTGCAAGCAATATAAGACCTAATAATTTAACAAAGATATAAAGGAGCTCGTACATAAATTTTGTACTTTTAGTACATGCAATACATTCATATTCTTACATTATGAAATCTACTTTACAAATGATATATTTTTCATATTCATATACATTTATATTTGTTTTAAAAATGGAAGAGAGATCAGAGGAGGGACCAAAAGTAGTTGATATAATATATATACAGTTATGGTTTTTTTAAAAGTTAGGATGATATCATTTACTCTCTAATAATAAATGGATTTGTCGAATTTCATCCACATTCTAGGGTTTTTTTTTGTTGTCAACTAAAATCAAATTAAACGTCTACATGAACACTTTTGAGTTTTATTTTTCAAATATTTTACTTTTGATTTACATTTCTGTTACCCAAAGTTTAGTACATACGGTTTTCGTAGGATCTGATTTTTCTACAAAAATAGAGTTTTCAGTAAATCCACAACAGATAAATCACCACAAACACACAAACATGGTCTAAAACATGTTTGCATCCATCCATAGAAAAATGAATTCAAGAGGAGTTGAGTTTACGACATTACCCTAAATTGTTTCTATCAGTACTAGCTACGACGTATATATTACTGGACGAATCCAGCCAAATTTACCATATATCGAATATTTTGAATAATCAAGAAATTGAAGTATTGGTGTGATTAAGCAACCCCATCCCTATCCTCATTCTCAGCCATAAATAGCCCTTTCAACATCTCTCGGTCATTTAAATCCCAACGTCTTTCTTCCTCAAGAACTTTTAACCAACAATGGTGGTATCTTCAAAACTAACACAAACCGCAATGCTGAAGCAAATCCTCAAGAAATGTTCGAGCTTGGCCAAGAATCAATGCTACGACGAGGATGGTCTGCCAGTAGACGTACCAAAGGGTCATTTCGTGGTCTACGTAGGGGAAAAGCGGAGCCGTTACATCGTGCCGATCTCCTTCTTGACTCATCCTAAGTTCAAGAGCTTGCTTCAACAGGCAGAGGAAGAGTTCGGATTCAAGCACGACATGGGACTCACTATTCCTTGTGAGGAAGTTGTTTTCCGCTCTCTAACATCCATGATCAGATGAAAAAAGAGCGTGTCACTATATATACATATATATATATATATATATATTTTAATATCAATGTTTTTCGCTACCTTTGGATGAATATTGTGTTCAAAGGTTTTTTACAAACTAGAAGCCCTTAAGATCCACCTAAAATGACCCTTTTTAGGTGGATTTATGTAAAACCTGGGTTTTAGTTTGTTAATTCTTAAGTCTAGCCTTTAAGTTTGTCTTTCATTCACTAGTTTTTTTTTTTTTCTTGGAAGCTATAATAAAAGTGATGGCTTGCACTGATAAGAACCAATCCGATCATATATGTGATTTATCTTTGTGGAATAAAAATATTGATCGACTCTTTCTACCTCGAAGGACATGTTAGATCAAATGGTTGAACAGAGAGTAACATTTAATATATTGCTTTTTAAATAAATAAATAAAACTTGTTTTCTCCGTTCACTGTTATTTTATCACATTTTTGTTAGATAAACTTAGTTTTCTCAGAAATATATACATATAAACTTACATCTATTATAAACTTGAACAGAGAGTAATAGGTGATAACATATGGGACCATTCAATTAATGACAAACTCGGTTTTTAATTTTATTGTCTCTAGTGAGAAAGCATTGTCTCTAGTGTTTACTTGGTGTTTGATTCATTTGGTTTTTTGACAACCATATATGTCTACATTTTAAAGACCCATGTAACATATTTATATAAATTGAAAACATAAATTCAATGCACTGAACTTCTTTCTTTTCCTTGCCTAGTAGCCACAAATGGTGTTGTAGACGAAATCAACTAGTCTTGTGAGTAAATGCACATACTTTCTTCATCAATCTTTTTTTTAACATTGATTAATTATGCATTACATATTATGAAAATATTACATAAATGATATTATAGCCGACAATTCTACATGCCTTATGTAGATTCACGTCTGACTGCATCACCATGAACCGTCTTATAAGATCCATTTCTGACGATACCCTTACATCCACATACTTTCTTCATCTATCTAAAAATATATTTTTGGCTCACATGTAAATTTTGGCTTCAAATAAACTGCATCCACATTACGTTCCAAAAAAAATCTGCATCCACATATCCCAAAAATATTTATAATGTCTCATGACAATGCCATCTATATAGGAGGTTATACTTGAGTTGATATATTATATAATACACATCCGATCAGGCAATCATCTATGAACTATACATATAATAAATGGGAATTCGACAAAAAAAGCACGAATTGCCTAAAAAAATATGAACTCTTAGGCTGGCCAAAAGAAACACAAAAATTTCATTGACTTTAGAATTAAATAGCAAAGTTTTTGTTGACTTGCCAATTTAGAACGCCGTCAAAAAATTTAACAGAAAAAATTGATGTGTTGTTAAGTGAAAACGACGTCGTTTTCAATTGAGATGAAACGACGTCGTTTAACATGAATTTGAAAATAAAATCATGTACACCTGCGGATTCGAACCCAGGATGATTAGGTCAAATGGTAAGGCATTTTACCACTGGACTACTCTCACTTTCAATGTAATTAGTAACACATTTAATTTTATTTGGTACTGATTACATATAAAAATTGTCTAAAAACTTAAAAAAAGATCTTTAAAATTCCAAAAAAAAAAAAAAAAAATATTTTTTATAAAATTAATTTTGAAACTAAATTAAAAATAAATTTTTATTTTTACTTTAAAAATTCTAAAATCTTCCAAAATATTAATTTTTAAAAACAATTGCTATGATTTTAATTGCTAGATAAAAATTAAAATCACACTCATACTGGGTACAATATTTATTTTAAGCATTTTAATTTAATTTTGATATGTGGGTATTTTTTTGTGTTTATAATTAATTTCAGTTTTTAGCATTTGTTTTTAAAAATGAATATTTTGGAATACTTTTTTGATTTTTTAAGGAAAAATAAAATTTAATTTTTTATTTTAATTTGAAAATTAATTTATAAAAAAATCTTTATTTCTTCAACTTTTTGGAATTTTACAGATATTTATGAGTTTTTAGACAATTTTTGATATTTAATCAGTACCAAATAAAATTAAATATGTTAGTAATTACATTGAAAGTGTCATTAGCCCAGTGGTAAAACGCCTTGCCATTTGACTCAATCAACCCAGGTTCGAATCCGTGGGTGTACATATTTTTATTTTCAAATTCATGTAAAACGACGTCGTTTCATCTCATTTGAAAACGACGTCGTTTCACTTAACGGCAACACTTAACGTTGCATTTAACGCTGTACTGATATGGCCAATCAATATTAAGTTGCTTAATAAATCAACAAAAATACAAATTTTTTTTGGCAAGGCTCTAATACATGGTTAATTAATTAATTTATGTGGTTAATTTTAGCATTTGATGAAATTCACACGGCTTGGTTCTTTTTTTTTTTTTTTGTATACTGGGAGAAGTTCGGGTTAAGCTACTAATCTTTCTCTAGGATACGGATCAGTCGGGGATAATGATAACATGGTGTAAAATATATCTCCTAGCATGAGTACAATGGAACCAACTCCAAGCACTAGAACATTAGTCTAGTTCTTTTGGTTTTGTTACAGTTTTTGGTCTAGCACTATTGATTCAGCCTTTCTCTATTTTTTTTTGTTGAGAGATTTTTACTGTAATATTTAAATACAAACTAAATAAATGAAAATTTTAAATGAATGGACTTCTGAAAAGCCGTAAAAGAGGAGAAGGATAGATATGACTCACTAAGAAAAGGTATAGAATTTTTCAAAGAAAAATAAAAAGAAAAAAGGATAGATATGAATCAATTGAATGAATAAGATAATAAAAAATAATAGGACACAAAACAAAAATGAAAAATAAAAAAAGAATCTTTCGTTTTCGTCCAATTCCGTACACGTCGCTTTTTTTGTTTCCGTTTCTGTTGAAGGTACCTAACTACATACACCTTCCAAAGTAGCTGACCTGAAGTTGTAAATATTTTCCTGAGTCTTACATGTTTTTTTACATGTTCAGCGTGTTACATTATAGGGTGAATTTGTGGATGAAAACTTAATTTGACATGTCATTGTGTGATATTATATTATGCTATATCTGTTGCACAAAAATAATAAATAATAAATAAAATATTATGCTATATCTTGTAAATAGATAGTACATAGCAATTAAGTCTGAACCAGAGTTGTGTCAAGAAATTTTGATGCCTTATGCCAAATAATAATTATATAATAATATCTTATTACTTTTTTATTAATAACGTAACATAATCTATTTAAATATTAACATAAAAATATGTTAATGCATGTTTATTATTCATGTTTTATTTGTAAATATAAATTATTTTATATATAGTTGTAAAGTAAGCTTTAATGAATAAATACAAAGAAATAGAAATAGATAAAAAAAAGAAAAAAAAAAGTGGTAAGAAAAAAGTGGTAAAATTACGGACATTGTCATACAAAGCATAAAAAAATCATAAGTTTCCAAATGTTAAAGAATTTTTATTGTCAGGTAAATCATCCATGCACAAATATTTATGTATAATTTATACCCTATAAATTTTCTAATTTCTTTTTGACATATACGAAGGTTTCATATTTTCCTTACTGGACATGACAATTGTTACAACAATAGCACATCACAAAGAAGAAGAAAAGGAGAAGAGAGAGGGAAAGGCTGAGGATGAAAAGGAAGAGAGAAAGGAAGAAAAAAAAAAGAATTGTAATGGAAATTTTCAAATAGTATTTTAAATTGGGAAGGAAGAAGAGATATAGAGAGCATTGTGTGTTACGTTTCTATTAGAATGGAACATAACAAAGTTGCATCTCATTTAAAATAAAATCAAACTATAATATATGTACGTATGAGATAGTATAGATTTAAAATCGCGTTTATGAAATATTTTCTAAAATTTATAACATGTATTTTTTCTTAAAAGTCTCAAAACATATTATATGTAGAAATATATACATATATATATATATAATGTAAAATGAAAAATTGTTCTAACAGATATTAAAAGCAATTAAAAGTAAAACAGAGAAACATATTGTAAAAAAAAGGTTCAAACGGAAATGTGTGTATACAAGGATAATATAAAAAATATTACACAAATATCATAACCTAAATTCTGTTATGGTTATATATTTAATTTCATGTTTTATTGTATACATGGACTCATAATTCTCTACATTATAACACTTTTTTGATAAAACGTAATAAAAAAAAACGCTTTCTAACTTGGAAACACTTTTCTATAATTTATTTTTAAAAAAAAAATCTTTTACACTTGAACTACTTTTAAACTTAATATGATTTCCCTTTTTAAATATTTTTTTGTGTTTTCATTTTGGATATAAACTCAATACAAAATTATAATAAATAATGTTGACCTATTTTCTAATTAATCAATTTTAATAATTTTTCTACTATAAACATAGATGCATTGTGACGATATGGGTCTATAGAACTTAGAGATGTGCATGGACAGATTTGGAGGGATGGAGGTTTTCAGTTGGATGCATTTACATGGACGTCCTTAGGTGAACAAAGTTGCATATATGCAATTATGGTGGATGTATGGAGGTAGACTTATTTAGATGCACACTTCTAGTTAATGTTTATCTGTGGATGCTTGTTAGTGGATGCAAAACTAACGATTTTTGGGATGAATTTGATTTATTCTTAGTAAGAAAAAATAACTTACCATACAAAGTTTTTTTTTAATAATTATATTTTGTTGATATTGGATGAGCTATTAATTAACAATCGTTTATTACCTAAAAACCTTTCCAAAAAAAATTACTTAGTTTTACCCAACATATACCATAAATCATAAAATTTTAATATTTGTTTGATACATCTACTACTGCAAAATTGATCATCTAAAAATAAAAGGACTACTGAAACTCATAACTAAATTTTGTAGTCAAAAATCAAGAAATGCGTTCAAACACCATACAAACTAAGAAAGCAATAATCATGTTTTAGATTAAAGAAAGGTACAATCCAAGAAAAGAAACCCAAAAGATACAATTTCATATAGATAACATCTAACAAAAGAAGAGATATTGAACTATTCTTAGGTGGAGTAAGGAATGTGAGGTTTTTTATTTATGGATGGACGAAGCGTGTATGAGTGGATGAATTAGTTGTGGTCTTGTGGATGAGTGATGAGTGGACATATGTTCGTGGATGGGTCATTAGCGGGAGATGCATCAAGGTATGGGTTTTGAAGGGAACTATGGTTGTTAATTTTAGCGGATATATATGTCGATTATGTATTACATTGATGTGTTTTATCTTCATTTTTGAAAAGTGATCAAGAGAGGTAGAATTAGGGGATATGCAAAATGATGATAGTAAGATTGTAAGATGATGAAATCAAAGTGCCCTTTTATATAGATGGTGAAATTGAAATTTCCTTACATAAATGGGTACTGATTTAGAGCTTCATTGATACTTTCAAAGCGGAAACACAATAGATTTCTATAGTTTCAATTGGGGTGTAAATCTAACTAGGTAACTGGTCCGCACCCTGTGCGGGCATAAATATATATAGTTCGATATCGGTTGAGTTGGGATTTGATAGATGTGCGGGAATAAAAATATAGTGCGATATCGGCTGAACTGAGATTTGATAGAAATGTTTCAGTATTGAACTCAGTGATCTCCATGTATTGCAAATGCAAGAAAGTTGATACTGAGATACCGTGCATTTTCAATGTGGAAGAAAATGGGTCAAGTGCGAGTTTCAATGCTGAGATAGGGTCTGCGCAAAATTTCTGAATGAAGTATGGTAGAGATAGAGAACGAGTTGCATAGCTCTTCTTTCGGAAGCAGCATGTACATGCATAAAATATTCAAAATATGAAAAATAATACTATTTAATTTTAGAAGTTACATATTTTATATTATTAATAAGTGAAGTTGTGTTATATGAATGCTGTAATTGTGTATTTTAGGTGAAATTTTATATTTATGTTTTTATATTTTTGTTTAAAACAATGAAATATTAAAGAAAATATGATAAAATTGAAATATAATAATCAAATGCTATAAAATAAGTACATTTCGCAAGAAGAAAAATCCATAAGAAGTACATATAATCTATAAGTAAAATAAATTAAGAAGTCATTGACAGAGTTACGGGATGTAAACATTTTAATTAAACAATATGAAATCGGTTTAGGAGACAAGGCTGAAAACTCTTATCTTAACATTCACAAAATTTTTATAGAGAATTTCACCACATATGAAAACGCCAAGCATATTGCAATTGTCCTCTAAGGTGCTGATCCTCAACATCATTGCATCACTCTTATTGGCTTTTTCTGTTAGAAAAATGAGTCGTTGAAGAACCACCAGAACCCTTAGATATTTACTCTGAAGACTGCAACATTAAAACCTTTTGAAGAGAAAAGAGATTTGAAACAAAAAAATTTGCCAACGTGGTTGTAAATATTTTAATATTTTTAATAATAAGAATAGTAACGGTTCAAGAGGAAAAGTTAAAAAGGATTTCATTTCTTACTTCTTTATCAGCAAATACCATTTCAGTAATGTCTCCGGTCTCTCTGCTATAATTTTTCCACAGACGAATAATCCTAACTTCGATATACCATGTATCTATTTAAACCATTGCCATTGTTTTTTTAAATTATCAACATAACTTTAATGTTTGTATATATATTCTCCAACTTCCACATTTGAGAGTTTTTAGCATGATATTTATATGCCTTATACTAAACTTCCAAATATATGTACATTAAAATGGCGAAGAAGTTTAGAGGGAATGCATTACTAAATTGCTATAATGTGGTTCGCATTAATTGTATGAACTATCACAAGTAATATAGAACAAAAAGAATATTAAAATTTAAGGAATTAACTAATTAGGAACATTTAGAAAAATTAAATACAAATAAAATCAGATTTGTAATTCAAACATTTATTGTGTAGTGTAATATTTACGAATTAAAGCGTAAGACAGGGTGTAATTACTTGTTTCCAGTCTTCACCATAAGGATTAATAAAAATGGATGATATAAAAGGTACAGAGAACACAGAAACCCTAATCCCCAAATAAATTAAAATTTTAAAAGGGAATTTTGATTGGTGAAAATAGCTCACGTCAATGAGAGAAAGAAGCTCATTGATTGAAGAAAGTGAATCAATAAGCTTTTTCCCAGGTTCCGAGTCTGATTCTCATATCCTCTTTATCAGAATCCAACATAACTCCCTTTCATCCCTTCTCCTCTTCTCTCGATTAGATCTTCTCCATCAACATAAAACAAATCCTCCGATGAGATACCAAATCGAGTATAAACAAGTCCTCTGATGCGATACCAAATCGAGTATCTAAGGTTGCGTTGTCGAGTTTCTAGTTTTCTTCCTGGTGAAACGACATAAAAAGTTTCGAAAAAAAAATCGGTGATTTAAAAAAAAAATTGAAAAAATCAAATCAAATACTTTCGACAAATAATTAGTTATAGTATTTGGTTGTCTGCGGTTTCACGGGTATAAATATTGTATGAAAATTATAAATTTTATTTATAATTTTGTAATTTTGAATAAGAATCATAGATCTTAAAAAGGTCTTTTAACTTTCAATATTTTGGTAATCAAAAGCTTGATATTATATAATCTTAGAAGTGTTTCAAAATAAAAATTAGAAGAGTTTTGAGATATAGTGATAATTCTATAAATTTTAAACTAAGTTTTCAAATATCTTTTAATGACATAATTTGTAATTAACACAAAACCAAAGACTATTGAACAAAAAAACTATTTTCTAAAACTTTCTATTCTTCATTTTATTTTTTTCTACCACTTTATTGTACTTATATGCAAAATAGTTAAAAACTTTTCATAATTTTTCAAATCACATATCACTCTTTCTCATTCATTTTTTATTTCTTGTTTAAAATAAAACTCAAAATTGGTTAGCAAAAAAATTAATCCTTAAAGAATCTTCAATCATCACACTATTTTATCAAACACTCATTCATTTGACCAATTTTTTTATTAAAACAAGCATAGTTTAGATATGTTTTAAAAATATTATTTTAATTTATTTTAAAGTACTTTAATACATACCTATTGTAGTTAAATCTGATTAACTAATTATATATAAGAAAAACAAATTAGAATTTTAAAAATCTTAATGTCGTTATTTTAGATATATATACTTAATATTAATGTAAGATTCAATATTAAATCAAAATATTTTTATTTATATTTTTATAAAATTTTGTTAGTTCTTAATTTTTTAAAAAATTATTATCAAAAATTGTAAAAGTTTATTGAATCCCCCCTCCCAAAAAAAACATATCCTTTTTTTTTCTTAATTTCCATTTACCTTATATTTTTCATATTTGATCTTATCAATTGTAGAATTGGTCATTTTTTATTGATCGTCCTAACTCAATTTAACTCAATGTTTTAAAACACATAAAATTAATTAGTTCACATTTATAGATATATGTAAAATACATGTATCTCGACAGACAAATAATAATTAAGTACATAATAATATAAGAGAACCAAAAACTCAACAAACATATTTTATTTATTAATTTATGATTTTTATTTATGTTTCTTTTCTTTTTTTTTCCTATTAAAACATAAGCATGCAAACATTATTATAATCAAAGTACCTCCTGATTTTTATTTATGTTTTTTTTTCTTTTTTTCTTCCTATTAAAACATAATCATGGAAACATTATTATAATCAAAGTTATACGAATTATATTAATAGAGTATTAATTCTATTATAATAAATCTTGATAAATATAAATTTAAAGAACTTACCAGATAATTTTTATGATTTTAAATATAAAAAAATACTTTCATCATTTCCATAGGTGATAGCTCAGCTATAATATCACATTGTTATTCAAAAATTATTGGATTTTTTAAACTAATATATTTGGTTTCTTGCATTCATTTGACATATATTCTGCAGTATACGATTTATTATATCCACTACTAATATAAATATATTTAAACAGTTTATAATTCTTTATATAGTATATGTATTTATATGTATATTATCAATTTATATAATGTAATCTATAATAATTAATTGTTTCTATAAATAAATTATGTTAATTCATCTATATTTAAGATGCTTAATTTTTTTTGGAAATATAGATTAGATTAGGTAATTTTAGGATTAGTTTCCTTTTAAAAACTTTAATTAAATAAATAAAAAATAAAAACCATCAACCAATCAAATTATAACGTTTTAATTGGAGAGCCCTCCTATGAGTGACACGTCAGCATAAGTCACTAAAGTGACTTCTCATTTAATATATATGAGGATGTTAGAGAAATTACACATAGTAATTAAAACAAAAAAAAAGATTAAGTTAATTTTTTTGAGGTACAAAATTTGTTTCTTTATCAAGCTTTTGTTTGATGAATTTACACGGGTAAATCAAAAAGAAAAAGATGTGGGGTGAAACATAGGAGAAAATATGGAAAATTTGATAAACAAAAGAACATGTATGACTTGAATTTGAAATTTAAATAAAGTGTATTGTGTAATCAAAAATTGAAAAATGTGTATAATGTAATATTCTCTATATTATTTCCCCTAAGTGGATAGACACTTTATTTGAATGTTTATCTCCTAATCTTACATTTCATATGCATATTGTAAAAAAAAAAAGAAGTTCAAACGGAAATATGTTTATGCAAGGATAATATAGAAAATATTACACAAATATCATGACCTAAATTTTGTTATGGTTATATATTTAATTTCATGTTTTATTGTAGACATGGACCCAAAATTTTCTACATTATAACACATTTTTTGATAAAACGTAATAAAACAAAACGCTTTCTAACTTGGAGACACTTTTCTATAATTTATTTTAAAAAAAATCTTTTCCACTTGAACTACTTTTAAACTTAATATGATTTCCCTTTTAAAATATTTTTTTTTGTGTTTTCATTTTGGATATAAACTCAGTACATAAATTATAATAAATAATGTTGACTTATTTTCTAATTAATATATTTTATCAATTTCAACAATTTTTCTACTATAAACATAGATGTATTGTGATGATGTGGGTCTATATAGCTTAGGAATGTGCATGGACAGATTTGGAGGGATGGACGTTTTCAGTTGGATGCATATACATGGATGTCCTTAGGTGAACAAGTTGCATATATGCAATTATGGTGGATGTATGGAGTAGACTTATTTAGATACACACTTCTGAGTTAATGTTTATCTGTGGATGCTTGTTAGTGGATGCGAAACTAACGATTTTTGGAATGCATTTGCTTTATTCTTAGAAAGAAAAAATAACTTACCATACAAAGTTTTTTTATAATTAGATTTTGTTGACATTGGATGAGGTATTAATTAACAATCGTTATTACCTAAAAACCTTTCCAAAAAAAAAATTGCTTAGTTTTGCCGAACATATACCAACAAATTTTAAAATTTTAGTCTTTGTTTGATACATCTACTGCAAAATTGATCATCAAAAAATTAAAGGACTAGTGAAACTCATAACTAAATTTTGTAGTCAAAAATAAAGAAATGTGTCCAAACACCATACAAACTAAAAACATGATTAACCCCAGATTCTTAAGGCGGGATTTTTAGCGGAAACTAAAAAACTGTTTCTTAACTTCCGCTAAGAACCCCGCCTTAAGAACTCCGGGTTAATCATGGTCGTAGGTGGAGTAAGGAATGTGAGGTTTTTATTTATGGATTGACGAAAGGTGGATGAGTTGATGAATTAGTTGATACTTGTGGTCTTGTGGATGAGTGATAAGTGGACATAGGTTCGTGGATGGGTCACTAGCGGGAGATGCATCGAGGTATGGGTTTTGAAGGTAACTATGGTTGTTAGTTTTAGCGGATATATACGTCGATAAAGTATTACATTGATGTGTCTTATTTTCATTTTTGAAAAGTGATCAAGAGAGGCAGAACTAGGGGATATGCAAAATGGTGATGGTAAGATTGGAAGATGGATGAAATCGAAACGCCCTCTTATATAGATGGTGAAATTGAAGTGTCTTTACAGAAGTGGATGCTGATTTAGAGCTTCATTGGTAATTTCAAAGCGGAAGCACAATAAATTTCTAAATTTTTAATTGTGGTGTAAATCTAACGTTGGAGAAGTTATACATAGAAATTAAAACAAAACAAAAAAATTAAGTTAAACTTTTTGAGGTAAAAAATTTGTTTCTTTAACAATTTTTTGTTTGTTGAATTTACACGTGTAAATCGAAAAGAAAAAGATGTAGGGTGAAATATAGGAGAAAAAGTGGAAGATTGGATTTACAAACCAATATATATGACTTGAACTTAAACTTCAAATAAAGTATACTGTGTAATAAAAAAATGGAAAATGTGTATAAATGTAATGTTCTCCATAGTATTCCCCCTTAGTGGATAGACACTTTATTTGAATTTTATCTCCCAATCTTACATTTCATATGCATATAAAATTTTCAAAAATATATAGAACTGATCCAAAACATACATGTGTGTTAGCTTAGGTATCTTTACAATTTAATAATCTTTCAAAGAAATTATAAAGCTTTGTTGTTGGTTCATCATCCATGGCGTCCGGCGTATAGCTTGTAAGGGTGAGCAACCCTCATGTATTCGTTATTACTCCAATCAGTTACTCGTCTTGATTAAGTAGCAAATTTGTTTTAATTACTTGTAAATACTAGAGAAGTACCAAGTAATCTGTGATCACCAAAGAATTACGATTTAAAGCACATTTCCATAGCCTTTGATTCTGTTGATTAACAATTTAAAACACTTGAAAAGGTGAAGCTAATTGTTTGAGAGAAGACGGTATTAAAATGAAAATTCAAGTTTAAACTGTATTATGACCAAAACGACAAAAGATCACTCTATCCAGAAGCAGAGCCTCTATTTTACCACCATATGTATATATGCATATGTTTCAGGATATGTGATAAAAAATTACCGGGAAATACTCTTTATATGTTGTGTATAAATATTCAAAAGAAAAAAAGAAAAAAAACAGACTCTGCACATAAGATGATTTTATCATATATGGAGAAACTGAGGATCAAATAGTTGGTTACAACTATTCGGTTGATGCAAGATATGCTTTCATGGTGCTATTCTGATTGGAATGCTGCTGCTGTTGCAACTGGCTAATCCTAAGCTGCTGCGGAAACATCTCCGGGCTTAGTGACGTCTTCGATTCCATGCTGCGGCTTGGCTCACCAGTCACAAGTCTCAATCGCTGGACTTCTTCAGTCAGTCTCTCAGACAGAGCTGCAAAGGAAAGGGATATGAGTTTTAAAGAAGAAAAGAAAAATGTCAAATGCAATTTCCAGTAGAAACATTTAAAAGCTTTTTTTTCTATTATTAATGTGAACTACACAGAGATGGATACAAACCGCATGCAAATCTTGCAGTAAAATAACTAACTCATATATGGAAGATGAACATTAAAGGTACTCTCCTATATAGAATGAAGGACATAATATAATAAGCGTACCATCGCGGAGTTGTGCCTGCTGCTCCATAGCTTGAAGACGGAACTTGAGCTCTCTGTTCTCGTTCTGCAACCCTATCGAATCTCTCTGAACCGCCAAAGAAAACAACATAAAGACTACCGACTAATTCAAAACAGGATTAACAACTTGTGTTTGTTCTCACCTGCAAATTCGTGAGCTGAGCTGATAATAGAAAGTTTTCATTCTGCAGAGTCTGCACCTTGTGTTGTAACTCTGCCGTTTTTTGTGTCTTCCTCTCCTTTGAGCGTGCAGCAGACGCACGGTTCTTTAACATTCTAGCAAAAATGGATAATACAAACATTCACGTCACAAAAACAACAACAGCAATAAAAAATCAAAACGTTAATTTGTATTATTATTATTTACCTTCTGACACGCTTAGGGTCAACCATAAAAATCTCAGCGAGTTTCACATCAGCTGAGATCTTCTTCATATCAGCTGCACTAAACGCACTCACACTATAAGCAGCATTCGAATTTGCGTCACCTGAATTGGTTGGAGAAACTTTAATTGATGGAAGCGGAAGCTTTTCATCACCAAAGTTCAATTTGGGAATGAAAGAGCTATCCATGGAAACACTCCGGTAGTGTCTACTAGTGGGAGGAGCAATGTCTCCGCCGCCGCCGCCAGCTCTCCTCTTCAATCCCTTCACATTGTCAGTGCCCTCAACTTCAGAGTCAGTGCTGTTTCTCGCCCCTCTAATGCTCTCTATCTCAGTAGTCTTGCCAAAAGAGTTCAAGGCATCAACGTTATCAAGATTGATATAAGCCCTTATAATATCGTCCATAGTAGATGATTCGCTCTCTGGTTGACGTGGTTCGTCCTTGACCAAACTAGACCAATCTGAACCGGAGATGATTGATCGGTCTAGAGACTTGGAAGGGATAGGAGAGTTTATTAGAGTGCGAGGCATCATCGCAAACGTAACATCGCTGTTGGAACGCCTATGAGACTTTCTGGGAGGTAGATTCTCCCTGCCTCCTCCTGCTACCACCACCGTTGAAGTAGAATGATGCATGGTACTGAACGGTGACGGAGGCAGAGAAGGGCTGTATCCGGCGTCGTTTCGCTCCTCCATGGGTTGAGAGAAGGGAGGGAACGGGGGAGGAGGAGGAGGAGGAGTTCCGACTCTATTTCCGGTGAAAGGAAGTGGGAAGCGGCTGAGAGAAGGATTCGAATTAGGTCTCTGGGTCATATCTTTGGAGAGAAAATAAAAACCCTAAAAATGATGGAAGCTTTAAGAGATGGTGAGGATGATGATGATGATAGATCACATATATATAATATATAACCTCTTTTTTCATTCTTCTTCATAGAACTAATAAGATCAACCCACAGTAAATGATTTTCGTAATAGAATAAGAAACAAATTTTGACATGCACTCTCCCCTCAACGAAAATGGAATGCGAATCTCTCTCTTTCTTTCTTTCTGTTTTCTCTTCTGACCAAATCTAATCAGTGGCGCCACAAATAGAGAAAGGAAGAAACCAACCAAAAGACTTTTGACTCTTGAAAGTACCTTAACTAAATTAGATCGGTCGGAAAAGGGAACACCCGAAAAAGAGCTTTTATATTTAAAAAAAAAACAATTATTAAATCTCTTATTATATATTAAAAAAAAAAAAAAACAACAGAATCTTACTCGAACTGGATAAAAGTACAAGAGATCACATTCTTTTTTTGTCTGAAGCTCTTTTCGAAACCTCGCCATCACATTACAAATCATTTTTTTCTTAACTATCTACTACATACTGAATGAAGATAGATTTTTTACTCAACATGACTCTCCCCCATACAACTCGATCATATAACAACAACTTTAAGCAAAAAAAAAAAAGACTTTGACTTCAATCCAGGCCAAGGCCATGAACCTACGTACAACTTCTCAGTTTCCTTAGACAATGCATGATCTCTCTCTCTCTCTCTCTCTTCATTCGAAACCATAATTTGTCTCCGGCTCCTCATCTAGGCTCAGTTGCTCCATCAACATGTTTTCGTACATTAATGTCTCCATGTTTGGGTTTAACACTCCTGTTCCCTTCTGCTTCAGCCTATTGATTTCTCCATTATAATATTCCGTCAAGGCTGCCACAATTAATATATTATGTAGATTCTAGATCTTGAAATGGTAACACAAGTATATAATAAAACAAAGCTTTTTAAGTTGTTTCAAAAACTACTATACGCAGTGAGGTCATAAGATCATTCACTATATATATAGATTGAAGAACAATATCATCACTCTTGACAAAAAAAAAAAAAATTAAAGATGCTCGTTACCATTAGCAAGTTTGGCCTGCTCCTCCATTTCTTGAAGACGAATCCTAATTTGCATGTTCTCCTCTTCCAGGCTCAATTTTGTTCTCTGCAAATGCAAACAACAACGCACTTTAACAAAACATATCTTAATTACAGGAACCGTGTGAGCTGATATAATAATGCTTGTCTCATGCACCTCCGCAGAGCTGTTAAGGGCAGTTACTCTAGCAGCCTCTTTCTCAAGAATGTTTATCGTTTTTTCCAACTCTAAAACCTGCTGCGCCTTCTTCTTCCTTGCACGTTCTCCTGTTTCCCGGCTTGACAAGAGTCTGAAATGATGCAAGATACCATATGAATATGATTAATTAAATACATATATACATTATTACTAATACATGATCAGACAACACATGCAATCTCTTAGATTTTACCTTTTGACATACTTGGGATCAGCAACAACCAGCTTTCTGAGTCTCTCACAACCCGCAATTTTCTTCATTTGAGATTCAGTAAACACCCATTTCTTAACCCCCAAAGTAGAGTTTCCCCTATTCGCACTCCCAGTGCTGCTTTTCACATTCTCAAAATATCCACTACTTATTCTCTCCACGTCATCATCCCTATTAGAAAAATCAAAATTCTTATCCAATTCCATGTAGGCAGTGACGTAGTCGTCCATGAAACTGGCTACTTCCCCATGAGGTTCTTTTTCTCCAGGGCCAACAGGCATCTCTATCGGCTTCGCATAGATCATCTGCATAGCATCTTGAGGCAACATAGAATGCAAACCAGCTGAGTAGTTATCACTGCTGGAGGTGGTAGGCCTCGTGAACGCAAACGGAGACGTTGCAGGGCTCATGGGCGGCAATGAGCCGAATGAGAAGACAGGCTGAGATAGCCTTGGTCCGGGGTTGAAATTCTGCAAGTCGTTTTGCTTACTGGTCGGAGGAGGACGGGGTGGCAATGAGCTCCGAGGAGGAGGCGACATGCTGCCTCTCTTGCCACTATGAGAACATGGGAATTGGGTGGAGAGGACGAAGCTTGTCTGATAAGGAGCGATCTCAGGGTGACGATTCATGGATAGTGATCACTCTCTGCATTGATATTGGAGTTAATAATACTACTATTTTTTTTATCAATAGATTAATGATACTTGTCTCTACACCTGAACGTTTGTGTCAGATTTTCCGATTTCAATTCTATTTTGTAACACATGTCTCATACGAGTAAATTTTTAAGTATGAATCGCAATCGAATGTACATTAGTAGTATATTCGGATCAGTTTTGTATCACATCGTATAACCCATAAAATAATTATATATTGTTCGGATTTGGTTATATCAGATCGGTTTAGATATATTCTAAGTAAATTTAAAATTTAAAAGTAAAACATAAAATATATATACTTATTTATATAGAATTGAATATTTAAAATACTTATTTTAATTTTATTATTTATTATATTGACATAAATATAAAATTGAATATTTGATCTACATATTATATTTCAAATATTTATATTGGATATTAATTTCGACATTCAGATCTGTGTTATTTTTCAGATTTTTTGGTTTTCGAATTATCTTTTTGGGTTTGGTTCAAATTTCAGTTTACAGACTTTATGCCCAGATTTACTTGTTTTTGTTACTTCTTTTCTTACTGAAACCAAATCAAAACTACAAATAAGAACACTTTTAATGGGGTTTTTATCCATTAAAGTTCTAAGAAACTTGAAAATGAGATTTTCCACAAAATAATAGACCACACACATATATATATATATATAAAGTTTAGAATTCTAATAGATAAAATCCAATTGGAGATGTTCTAACTGTAACGTAGTAATAAAATGACAAAAAAAAAGTGACAATACACAACAACCGTAGCGGCTCATGCTTATTAGTGTTAGAGCATCCGCAATGGCGGATCCTTTGGGGGGAATCCTTAGGAAAAAAGAAAAAGAGATATCTCGGATTATATAAGAATATTTCAGATTTTTTCTTTAAGAAAACAAAAACTGACCACTCACGTACCGCCACATGGGCAGTGGAGCCCATGAATAGTGTAAGGATCAATCCTTACATAGGGATTTTTAGGATAAAATCCTTAACTGTCCATGGAACCCATTAATTATAAAATTAATATTTCCCTAAGGATTCCCCTAAGAATCCGCCATTGCGGAGGGTCTTAGAGCACTAGTAGAACCATGGTTCTTAAGAAAAAAATTAGTTTTATAATTTGTAGATTCCACCATTATCTTAAGTGGCAATTCTTATGTGTTTGTAAGAATCAATTCTTGTAAGGTTTTTAGATTATTTGTGAGTTCAACCGATATGTGGCATCTCGCGATTGATTTTTTTTTTTTTTTAAAATACAAAAATAAAATAAAATATAAAAAATAATAATCCTAAGCACCCTTCTGCTAAGAGCTAAGGGGTTAATGGTGTTCTTAGAATTACCAAGCATGAAAGAAAAACAAACAAGATAATAATAATAATAATTAAATAAGGAAAATCTGGAACGTTAAAGTCCGAGAAGCGATCGAAAAGGAGGTGCAGAAAGGAAGAATACCTCAGCAATTCAAGAAGGGATTAATGAAAAAAAAGAAGAAGAATTTAAGCTGCTGATTTATCTTGCTTTGCCTCAATCCCTTGCACCACCTTTTATATTTGGTTCATGCTATGTACTGACAAAAATAGAAGAACCACTATTAGTATAACACGTGCCGTCTATTGATATTTTACAATATCCAGTCCTCCATACTTTTTGGATTTACCCATTTTTCTTCTAAGTTTCCCTGAAGTTGTAAACAATTTTTAATAGAATTTTTATCAACAGATTAATATCAACTCTGTTGTGAAAAAAAAATTAAAATCAATCCTAAGAACTTATATAAGGAATAAGTTCATATATTCCCCCGAAAAAAAATTCTTACACTTCATAAAATTACAGTTTTGATACATTTTTTTCTGTTATTATTTTATATTATTTTATATACTAAATTGAAAATTTCGTTAGAGTTCAGTCTTAAATTTAAAATTTATAAAATAAATATATCTTCTTTCCCAAATGAAAATAAGGTATTACATAAAACATATATGACATCATATTTATTTGCAAATTCGATAAACAAATTACTCACACGCTAAAGTAACCTTATGGAAAATTAAATGGATATTGAAATCTTGAATAGTTATTTGGGTCTATATATATATATATATATATATATATATATATATATATATATATATAAGGTATATGACTTAGTGAGTGACATGATATATAATACCTAAAAAATTCATATTAAGAAGCTACAAATAGCGAAACCAAAAAATTTATAAGCCTCGTAAATTAAATATGTGCTTCGTTTTAAAATATTCATGTTTAACCAAAAATCATAAATTTAATTAAATTATTAGCAAAATATGTTATTACTGTAAGTATTATCAGAAGCTCTTAATTCTTATGACAATGCATTTAAAAAAACACACAATCCACATAAACTAAGGTTAACTTGATATGTTTTATTTTATTAATGAAATATATTTTCTAGGAAAATTTTTAAAATCCTACTAAGATAAATTTTAGTTTTCTCTTCGTCATAAATTTATTTTCATATTATGTATATATATATATATATTACTATTTAAATATTAATAGTTTATGTTAAAGGGTAATAAGTTAATCAAAAATTAAGATTCTAGTAAGTTGAGGGTGTTAAATGGTGTAATTTAAAAGTTTTATATTGTTATTGAAAAATAAATTAATTGATGTACACTTTGTGAGAAGAAAAACTATGTGTACTAAAATGGTAATAAATATTTTAGTTCTTTATTTAATGAAATCTTCTTTATATAGACCTTTTATGTATTAATTAATTCATTCATTCATTCATTTTAGAATTGTATTGCCTTTTTAGATATCTCTTCTACCAATCAATTTGCATATACTGTTGAGATTATTTTTGTTTAAATAAGGAAAAGGTATATTTAGTGCAGAAAACTTAAATACAATGTACTAGTGTGAATAATGGTTTTCAGAATGCTTACATGTGATAGGGAAAATACGATATACTTTCAAAAATAGATTTAGATTTCTTAAGTGCTAAGTTTATTTGGGATAGAATATTCATATAGTGAATGGATTTTAGTTTAATAACATAGAGTTAAATTCTAATTTACAATATTGAATTTAGATATTGCTAATTTGCAATCATTCACAAAATGATCCAAACAACCAATATCTAAATATTGTAATTTAGATACTCTCAGTCTTAAGCTTGCTCCTAGAGAATGGGCACGTATCAAATATCTGGAATTTTTGAGGTATTCATGATTCGATCTATTTTGTTTGAATAATTTGATTGATTTGTAGCTCTCTTGATTTCCTTTTCTCGGATGTCCGGAAATTTTAATTTTAACTGGCTATCTGATTTGGTCCGTAGAATAAATATATATTTTAAATAATTAAATCAAAATAACATAAAATAACAATTATTTATAAAAATTATTTAATTTATAAATCTAATAAGTGAAACTATTATATAAAATTTAATGTTTATATAACTTATACATAGAACTTTTTTTAATATGTGTGTATATATATATATGTATAAAACTGAAAGGATATTCATTTTTTTAAATACTAGTATTTTTTATTTATTTTGTTTCTTTCAGATAATATATTTTAGTATTTGTTTTGTTTGTGGAGTTATCGATCCGGATTTTTTTTTTACTGAAACCGATAATGAATTGAATCAAAGTTTACCATTTCTATAAGAACAAAACTTAGGTTCATCTCCTATGGTGAACTTTTAAATTCACCACACCTCTTATCACCAATAAAATTGCCACCTAGACTAGTAATTATTTTTTTAATTACTAATTTAAGTGGCAATTGATTTGATGATAAATTGTGTGGTTAACTTAAAAGTTTATCGTAGACGTTAACCTAAGTTTTGTTCTTTCTTTAAAATAACTAGATTTTTACCATGCTACGCGCTTATGTATTTTAATTTAATTTATGTTTACTACGTAAATGACCTTGTTTGATTGTATTTATTTTTTTTTAATAATTTTTATTAGTTTTATAATCCCTATTTTATTTCTTTTCAGTAATTTTGGAGTATAACTAACTTAGTTTTTTTTTTGCTTTATACCATATAAACAATATTTTCACAAAACTGTAACTTGTTTTTAGTTTTCACATAATTTAGTGATAAAGTTATGATATCAAAAAAGTTTTACCTACTTTATCTATAATCTTCGAAAACAAATTATTATATGTTGTAATTATAATCTTACCTTCAAAACATAAAACAATTATCTTTGCGAAACAAATGTAAAATTTGAAATTACCATCTTCGTAGAACCGTAGAAGTAACTTTACCATATATTTTGTATTCTAAAATGAGTTTACAATTTATGTACAAACATTAACTTCCCTTTTTATTAACCCTGAGTCATTACAATATTATTAGAAATATTTTCTATCTTTAACTTTTGTGATTACCGTTTACAATAATGAGGAAAAATGAACATGCTTAATGTTTAAGAGATATTCTAATTATGTTTGCAATTTTTTTTTGTATCCTAATATAATAACATTATTCTCATATATAATTTCACAACCTTTTCATTTGCTATAAAATATAATATAATCTTGCAGTATTTTTTATTTCATAAATATATTTATTATATATTTTTATGAGAGGGGAGTAGTCTCTAGCGTGTTTACAAAAACTATAAGACAAATTATTATCAAAAATTGTTATTACTATATAAACTAAGTTAATATCTTGGATTCAACATTTTACTTGGAATATGTCTCTACATGTAACGATATAAAATTATAGTATGGCAATATGTCAATATACATGGGAGAGAATAACTCATTTATCACTCAAAAAATATCATCAGTTAAAAAAATTTCAATTTTTTTTTGTTATATGGGAAATTGGGCTCTATAGCAAGAGAAAAAAAATTAATTGGCAAACTAGCCAAAAACCCTAACAGATCCACTCACACCGTTAGTTTTCTATATTAATACAGTTTTGTCCCTTGCTTCAACCGGTGAAACCTGCAGAAAAAAAAATTAAAAAAATACATTAGATGTAAAGTTTTAAATCGTGTGTAATTGTCCTCCACATCTTTCTTTTTACTTATCTTCATTCCTTCCTCAAAATTGAAAGGTCTCAGAGAATGCAGTAACCTCGTCGTCTCACCTCCTTCCCCTCAAATTTCATGTATCCTTCGTGCTTATCAACTTTGGCCTCTACTCCAGTGCTGCGGCTCACAATCGATGGTGGTAACTCCGCAGCGGCGCCGCGCAACAATTCGTGTCAATTCCAATTCTCACACTCGATTCTTCTTGAATCTCTACACCCACCGTAAGTTCTTTGGTTTTAACTTTCCCTTCTCTTTATCTGATATTATTTTATCTTCTATATTGGATTTACTCGGAACTAGGGTACTATAATTGTTAAATCTACAACTTTCTCAAATTAAATTGTCGGATCTGTTTTCATAGTCGGTTAGGGTTCCCATGTACATTCTTATTCTTTCTTAAGTTTGAATTGTGGGTTTTTAATCCGAGATACATAACCGGGTTTATTATCCTCAAACTGATTGTTGTGTGGTATAGTGTTTGCATTACATAGTTGCTTAGTTGTCTGTATATAGTACGGTCTGTTGTAGATATATTCCATGCGAAATGGAATGGAATTGAATAAGAGAGCATAGCTTCTATTTCACATGGAATTGTAAATTTATATCTTATACATTTCCATTTGTTATCTAAGCTTGTTTAGTTTTACATAAAGATTCATTTCTATATACCATTATATACATAACCAATTCTCCTCACTGAGTGAGATCTCTTATGACTATATTATTTGAGTTAGAATAGAAAAATTACATGTTTAAACTATTTTATTAGAGATGGAATCGATTGACCTACTATATCTAATACGGAACAAGAAATTTGCAGCATATTATATGAATTATATTTGGATTTATAGATCAGTGATTAGGGTTTAGATTAAGTAATTATGAGTTTGTCTTACGTTTTTGTATTTAAGCATTTTAAGAACTAAAATAGAGTAAAATGACTCTTCTATTCTACTTATAGATGTTCCATACTATATCTTGTACATAATGAGAAATTTGTATTATATTATATAGATTTTATTTGGGTTTATTGATCAGTGATTAGAGTTTAGATTTAGTAAGTAGATTTTTTTGGGTTTTAGTATTTAAGCATAATAAAAACTAATAAAAATGGAGTAAATTGTTCCTGCTATACTATTTATAAATGTTCAATACTATCTATAGTACAGTACGAGATATTTACAGCATATTATAGATTATGTTTGGGTTTATAGATCAGTGATTAGAGTTTAGATTTAGTAATAAATATTTTTTCTTACGTTTTAGTATTTAAGCATTTTAAGAACTAAAATGAAGTAAAATGACTCTTCTATTCTATTTATAGATGTTCCATACTATATATAGTACATACTGAGAAATTTGCATCATATTATATAGATTATGTTTGGGTTTATAGATCAATGATTAGGGTTTAGATTTAGTAAGTAATTTGTTTTAGTTTTAGTATTTAAGCACAATAAGAGCTAATAGAAATAGAGTAAATGTTTCTGCTATATTATTTATAAATGATTCATACTATGTATAGTAAGTACGAGCTATTTACAACACATTATATAGATTATGTTTGGGTTTATAGATCAGTGATTAGGGTTTAGATTTAGTAATAACAAGTTTGTCTTTGCGCTTTAGTATTTAGGCATTTTTAAGAACTAAAATAGAGTAAAATGACTCTTCTATTCTATTTACTATCTACTAGATTTAGTAAGTAGATGTTCCATTTGCAGCATATTATATAGATTATGTTTGGGTTTATAGATCAGTGATTAGGGTTTAGATTTAATAATAACGAGTTTTCTTGGATTTTAGTATTTATTCTGCTGGGTAGGATTTAATATTTGCAGGCCATACTATGTCCTTAGTATGTATTGTATCCACACATTTATTGTTTACAATGAAAACATATGTTTAAAAAGATATTGGAGAATATATAGTATAGAACAATGTAGGGAAGATAGAATAATTTAAATTTTTCTTATGCTATTGTATCAACATTTCTACTATGTCGTCCACCTTGTTATCAGGTTATCATGGATGAATTAAGCTTCTAATAAGATTGTTTGAAACAGGATTTGAGCCAACGAGTAGGAAACATGTTAATAGCTATTTGAATCTACGGTGGATCGACCTCATCGAAACCACATTAGATGACGATCATTTGGCGATGTTTAATTCTTAGCAATTGGGGAGCTTGTTGAAAATGGGTGTCATGCATTACTTGTAATGTTTGTGCATTACATTCCCTGTAGTTTGTAAGTTTTTTATGTATTAAACTTTTTTTCAGGTTTGAAAATATTTGTAATTTATAATGAAACAAATTTAAAAAATAATATTCTTTCCTTCTAAGTAATTTTGTACAATCATTTGTAATATGGTTTTCATTCAGACAAGGGTTACAATTCCTCAAATTTATTGACTCACGATGTAAATAAAATAGATATGCAATTCTATACTATTTTGAGAGGGATTATACTATTTTCTTGTCCAGGGAACCTGTGCTATTTGAAATGGAAAAGCTTAGTTTTAGAGATTAGTTACATGACATTCCATTTCTCTGCTATTTCTGAAGAATCGTATCTGAACTACTATACTAGTCGTTTTCCATTCCATCTGACCATCTGTTCCGTTCTACATATTTATATTCTATATTATATCAGATGGTACAATTCAACATTTGAGAACCACATACGATTGGGGTTCACATAAGGGCAAGCATTACCATATTCCCTGAAAGCATAGCCATATCAACATTTGAGAAATATGTTAAGATTTGAGACTTATACTATTTAGATGATATGGAATAGAATATTTTGTGCATATTTATGAAGTCAATAACGTGTAACGTGGTGTATTATCCTTCTTTAATATATAATAATTTTCAGTCACTTCTGGCCATATGTTATTTGTTATACGTATCAGATAGATCATGTGTTTACCGGGAAACTGTGAGGGAAAAGGGTACAACCGGATGATTTTGGATGAAAATGTTAGATTCTTTATTATGTCAAAATCATTGCTATCTACCTAATTTCACGTCCAAATATGGATATTACACAAATAAGCCCTTGTTATATTTAGTATTTTGAAATTTCATCCAGATATGTGCTATTATTGAGCTATTGCGAGCTAGCAAGTGAAGAAAGAAAAAGAATCTGAGATGGAAGTTACGGAACAGAAGATTAGTAGAATATAAATAAGAGGTTTTATCTTAGTGGATCTACGTGTAATTCTATTTGGATTATAAAAAAATAATAAATGAGTTGACATACACAAATTAAAATTTTAATAGAATCACAATTTTGTTTGCTAGTATACTCAGTATTCAATAAATAAAATATTCAAAATTAACAAACACGTGCGTGCTCAAAATTTTATCTTTCACGATTTGTTCATTTTTTATATTTGAGCATTTGTTCTCAATTAGTTTATCACTTTTTTCCTTTTTGGGCACAAATATTTCTTAAACTAAGTTACATCATCTCTATAAATTCAGTTTCATAATCTCATATCATCATTTAATTGACGTAATGAATATTTTAAACTTCAGTAAACCAATCTTCCAAACTTCAGTAAATGTCTATTGTGAGGAAAATATTTAATATTTTCAAAAACAATGATACATAAACTGAAATACAGTAGAATATCTTCAAACGTCTGCTAAATATTTTATTTACAAAAATACAAAAATTGTTTAAATTAATAAAATATATTAATGTACAAAAATTCGGTGATATCTCTTGAAATTTTATCTTCCACGATTTGTTCATGTTTTTATATTTGAGCCTTTGGTCTCAATATGTTTGTCAATTTTTTTCTTTTTTTTGGCACAAATGTTTCTTAAACTAAGTTACATTATCTCTATAAATTTAGTTTTATAATCTCATATCATCATTTCATTGACGTAACTAATATTTTTAAATGTATATAAACCAATTTCCCCCACTGTGAAAAGGAAAAAATAAAACTAAATGACCATACAAATGATTAAAAATATATATATTACTTTATTTCAACTCTTTTATAGTGTGCCAGCAGCAGTAAACGGTTTTGATTTCTTTGTGTTAACCATATAAATACATTACTACAAAATAAAATAATTAAAATGTATATTGTGAAGAAAATGTTTAATATTTTCAAAAACAATGATACATAAGATGAAATACATTCAAATATCTCCATATGTCTACTAAATATTTTATTTACAAAAATACAAAATTGTTTAAAATTATAAAATATATTACTATACAAAAACTCGGTTATATCTCTTGATTTTGATGAGTTTTAGATTCATATTTTAGTTTATTATGACCATTATAGTTTGTATTTATGTCTTTATACTGTAATTTACATACATAATTATATTTGACAGGGTCTAAGATGCACAATTAAGAAGTTTGGGTGAAAATCAAAGGTTATTCTACATTATTTCAGTCTTTCGGGTCAGAGAGAAAAAAAAAACGAGAGATTAATCTGCAATTTCACTGACGTGGCAAAAAAAGAACAATCTTATTAGATGACTTTTTTTAATCTGAAGTGGAATATCCCCTTTTATTTATAGTAGACTAGATCTTTTTCCCAAGCTACGTCCGGGTTATTTTTGTATGAAATTATATTTGGAGACTCCATATGCTAATATTTGGTAACTTGTGTTTTACACATAGTAGCTTTCAATAACTGAAAAGACTGTTTAGCTAAAGAACTCCGTTGAAAATAGGCCTATTAGAAAGTAATGGTTGATGGCTGGAGTTGGCTTTTTATAAATTAAATTTTCTTAAATAATCCATAAGTTAAAAAATAAAAGCTTCATTTAATAATGTTTAGAAGCAGAGGAGAGTTATCATCATTATTAAAAACAGATTTAAAAGTTCTCTAAAACATGAAAATGTAAATCATGGATAAGAAGGTGATTTTTTGACGAAGAGGATATTAGATTGGAGGAGAGTATTTTGAGCTAGGGCCCAAAAATTAATTATTCTGCAACCATATAGAATCTGGAAAAGTGTTTTATAATTATGTTTTTTGAAAAATAAGTATTTAAAGATTTAAAACAAAATGGAGGTGCAGGAATTTTTAAATAATTATTTGGTTAAGAAATATGGAAATCAAAACTGGTATTTCAAGTTCTGAAACATAATGTAGGTGTAGTACTTTTTAAAGTATTATTTGCTTTACTGTAAAATTTTGGTGTAGTATTTGTTTTTAAAATTATTATTTGCTTTAAAATATGGAAACCATAATTTGGAATACCCAAAAATAGTTATATATAACCTAATATGATAATATATTTATGGAAAATAATAAGATAATATATTTATGGCTTTTATCCTCAAAATCCATATTTATGGAGTATTAATTTTTTTTACAACCAGAGAAGGTTTTTTTTTTTTTTAACAACGAACGGCTGATCTATTACTCAAGTTTGAGGGGGTCTGGGAATCCAGACCGGAATAGAACAACCAACATACACCAACCAGAGAAGGTTAAGATTGCATTTTACGCATAATTTATTTATAGTAACGTTAGGATTTTATGTATAGGCCTTAGCTGTATTCCTAAGCTTTTAGATTTAAGAAATAATCATGTAGTATACACGTTCATTATTGTAAAAAGAATTTTGCTCATGAAATCACTTGGGGATATAGTCAGTGGTGCTTAATATATACAGTTTTGGTTATAATACTTTTTCTATGTTAACTAAATCGGACGGTCTTTATTTGCGACCAACTGCTTCATTAAACTAAGACCGTAAAAATATGATTTATTTGATCTAATTGATTTTGCTGATATATAAATTGTCTAAGCTTTTATACTACACAATTGTATTTGGAGTGCTGTGATTTCTAAGAAAATATGTCTCTAATTTTGCTATTAAGCAGATATAAAAGTTGTTAGCATATGAAGTGTAGAATCCTTTGTAAAATCAGACTAAATTTGACCTAGGGGTAAAATAAGACATAACCATATCAGAGCTCAGCATGTGTATTTCACGTACCATGTCCTTGTGATCTAATGATGATCCACAAACATTTAACAATCAAAACGTGATAAAGAAGATAATCTAATAATAACACCATAATGTTATAAATAAATAGACTAAAAGCATAACCATAAACCTTATAATGAAAGTTGTTTTAAAGGAAACATAAAGTGTCTGCAATTGAAAAAGGTCTGAAGATTCAAACAAAAAGATGGCAAAGTCTTTAGATAAAGAGAAAGCAATACTTAAAATGCAGGGAAAAATCACTGCAGAAGAAGATAAATCTGAGCACTCTTAGCCACTCTTGTAACGCTTGGCTTCCTTTGTTCCAAGACTCTCAGATGCTTTTCGAATCCTATCACCACCAGAAGCCTCAGCACCACTAGAAGGACCAGATTCCTCACTACCAGTCTCCAAAACATCACTGGTAGCCGCTGGAATAGCTTCATCTTCCAAGTCCGCTACAGGTTGTGGAGCTTCTGGTGGAAATATCTTTGTGGCAGTTATGGCTTGTATCTTGCCTGTCAAATTATGGTCTGACACCTTCACAATGAATTTGCGTGTCTGACCTATTGCATCAAGTAAAGCTTGAGGTACAGGCACCCATTCATCATATCCTACACCTTCATTACACTAATATTCAAGGAAAAGGAATATGAGTACAAATAATATGGAAGTATGTGTATAAAGTTTAGAAATTACCTCAAAGTAATTGGCTACTAATGCAGATGCATGCTTCTCAGTCAACTCTTTGCCAGCATCACCCAGAATCACAAAAACCGCTTGTTCACTCTTATCATAAACAGAGACCTTCGTGAGATATCTGCAATGAAAGAAGATTACATATTAGGGTGGCAATAAGTAAAGGAAAATATGTATGCGACACTTACTGAGGGACGCCAGCAACTTCATTTTTCTCACACTTTTTATTAGTACAAATCAGGGAGGTAGGCCCTTTGATTGCCTTACTATTGCACCCACCGCAAGAAATGTAATACCAAGGACAACCACGGACTACATCATCTATAGTTGCTGTGCATTCAAACGAAACAACCTTGCATTGCAAAAAATAAACACAACTCATAAATACTCAATCATATAACAAGGATTTTGAAAACAAAATAGCGCATGTACCTTAGCAGTTTCTAGCTTCATGTAGGAGAATAGCTCCTCTAGAGTCACTGCCTCTGGCTTAGTCACAATCTCTGCATTAATTTTGTTAGGAATTTTCGAATTAGACTCCAGCCTGAGGAAAATTTCGAAACAAAAATCAAGTTAGATCTGAATTTGCATGAAATGCCAAACCACAAGCTGCATGGACATATTATTTAACACATAAATGCCTACCATCCAAGATAATCCTTGGCAGGCTGGACATCCGCATCCATAAACACTCGAGATGATGCCATTGAACATAGAGCAAGGGTTCCTGCTCATAACACGTAAATGGGTTAATGAAATCTAAATATGGAAAATATGATGAACTACTAATTACGACATCTAAGAAACAATTATATGTACACATATATCAATGTTTCAGCTCAAGTACCACAACTAAGTCCTAATTATGTACACATATATATATTTTTTAATAACTACCATCTATCTGTGAATTATAAAACGATGTTCTTTCATAGGTGGAATGCTAACCTCCAAGGTGTTTAGGGTTTACTGTGGTGACCAGAAGCACACTTGGAGTTCTTCCATTGGACTTGAATTTCTTACAGAGTTAGGTTGCGGCCTGATCCCATAGGTAGAGCTTCATCACTGGTTCGTTGTGTAAGGGTTAAAAAAATTAGTAAGCATTCGAAACAAGAACAACACGTCACCAAAATCGAAAAACTTACTCATGGCTTTGAACATGAACACATATATGCCGCTTCTCTGCTATGGCAACTTCATCTAGGACAGTATGATCAGTGAGAGCCTTCCCATTAACCAGCTTCATGTGGCCAACAAAATCTGAAAATAATATTTCAAGTAGTCAAACATCACATTTTAAAATATATATATCTTAATCAAATTTCAAACGTGCCTATATCAATATCGATTTCAAACGTGTCTATAAAGATAATATAAATAGGTAATAAAAAGGCTTACCATAAAGATCACCTATGTTGTCACAGTTGGTCTGAAACTCCTCGTAGCTATGGAACCTGAACCTATCTTCTTAAATGTGAACTGGAGGATTCAGAAGAACCGACAACTCAGAATTCCATGAGAATGAAACTGTGGCAACATGATCAGCAACCCGATACTGAACTTTTCTCTTGGATCCGGAAAACTTGCTCAGTTTGTAAACTGAGCCCGGTGTCAGTTTATATGTCCCAACCCGACCGGCTGGAACAACTCCTTGGATAACAGTCCCCCAAAAATCATTCAATCTTACTATTATTTTTTAATACAGTACAAATCGAGTAATATCAGAGCAGGATAAAGCAATACTTTATTACAATTTAGGATTTAAGTTTAATGATCTACTTTAATAAACAAAATTTGTCTCAAGTTTTCTCGATCCTTGTTTTCTTCTAATATATTCAACATTCTACATCTTTTTGTTGTCTAAATATTTTGGAAGACGATATAGTGTATAAAAAACTAAAGCGTAAAAGTTCAAGAACAGAAGATTTTGTATGTATAAATTCGGCTATAATCTAACATTAAAGTTCACAACTAAAGTGAAAAGTTAAAAAAACGTTACAGCATAAAGACATTCATGTTTCGAAAAGGAAAAGATGGAACTAAGAAATTGATGTGTCCCTATACAATGAAGATGGTGTCATTTTAATTGAATGGGTTTGTTACCTCTTAGTCGATAAGCAGCATTTCCTGTCCAATGAGGGTTTTGTTCTTTGTATTCCGAGCCTCCCAATAATGGATCAGACGAAACATGAGATCGGCTTCATGTGAACCGAGACCAACATCGCGGAAGAGCATCACCTGTTTGGCAGGTCCGGCGGAGAGAGCGGTTGCAGCGTTTGATTTCATCGGAAGAACAGATGAAACAATCGGAGAAGAAGCAGGGGACTTCCCGTTTGGTTTCGCAGTCGCAGAAGAGGCGGCGGTTTTCTTGTTCATCTTGCGGTCGCCGGAGACTTGAGAGTTACCTTCAGGTTCCATGGGAATCAATTTTTGAGAGAGAATCTGTGTGAGTTTTAACAAACGTATTCGAGAGGGAAAATAGATACATAGATTTATAGGAAGAGGAGTGGTGAGGAAGATGAAAAGGATTCATTGACTGAGATGGGGAAAGGATTGATTTACGTAGATAATGGTGAAGTAATTGCATGAAACGGATGTGCACAAAGGAAAATCAATGAAGAGGAAGCCGGAACGAATGCTGAATCGGAGACGAAGCTGAGATCTAAAAAATTAAGGTTCGGTAGGAACCTAGGTATTGTGTCTCACATATCACTTTCGCTCAACACAGCAGGCCTACGCAGGCCAACCTTTCTTTCAACAAAGCAGCTGATACGAAGCCCAAAATGACAAAACAAAGCCCATACACAGCACAGTCGGATGACATGGAAAAATAAATACTTCTGATTAGCAAAATATCCTATCCGACGTGGCACACTTCTTATGCTCTCATATAGCGCTTTTACTTCTAGTAGATTTTATAAGTTAATCACCGTATAGTTTAATGTTATGTAATTGCATAGCTCAAACTCCAAGGCATAGTTTAATTTTTCTTTAATCGTTTTTATCAAATAGAATCCAGTCATCTAGCAACTAATCGTTGAAAATGAAACTTTCGATTTTCGAAGTCCGCAGGTGTGGGGATTGTTGAGACATTGACGCGACCCACACATATGCAACCTCGTTGATTAGACACGTGACAATATCCATGAATGTAAAGAAAAAATCTACTAAATATAGAAAGAATCATTGAAAAAGATTAAAGATGTCAAAAGAACATTTCATAGACAAGTTTATTATTATTATCAGATTACTGTATCAATACGATAACACTAAGCTGCTAAACACATTAGTTAATGTGGCTTAACGAGTACGACATGATCTTACTTTGCCATGAGACGGGAATGAAACGGCGCGTTTTATCCTCGGCGTCTCCTCCTCTTCTCTGTTCTTCTTCCTTTCATCAGAATCAACCACAACGGCTAAACTCCGGCAACTGTTTATCTCCGTTTGCTGAGCCTCAACACACTCTTCTTTTACTTCTGCGACTGAGTCTACACTCTGACTAGGACATGAGATGGCCATGAGGATACGGAGACCAATCAAGATGAGAAGAGGAAGAAAGATCAGGAACAGTGCGTAGTAGATGATCCACCCGAATCCAGTAGTGTGGCTCCTGCCGTGAAATAACCATTCAAAGGCTAAGGCAATTCCTGATGTGAAGGTAGCAGAGCTGCTTATCGCTAAAACTTTGACGATCGCCGGGTTTGGAATCTCCAAGAATGCTCTCGTTTTGGCCACACACCCCATCTCTGCCGTTTCCACCTGCGTCACAGCGGCTCTCTCCTGATCTTTGTTCATTTTCAGATTGTTTTTTTCTTTCTTCTTCTTAACTATTAGACCACTAGCAAGTGAAGGGTACACAAGTTAAATACAAAAGGATCACTAATTTGATTTTACTTTTAAAAGATTCTGTAATCTTATTGTTAGAGATTTTTACTCTGAAAATGGGTATAATTAAACCCTTTCTAAAGTCAAAATAAAACAATTTTTACCGTTCACAACATAACTAAACCTTGTGACAAAAAAAAAAAAAAAACCACACACAAGAAGCACAAGCACTACGGACAGAGAGTGAGACGACAAAACAACTAGTTTTAACTAGAAGCTAGCTACTTGATAGTGATGTAGCAGTTAGTCCCGTGGCTAGCCCAATAGTCCTTAACAAGCTTGTT
>CAKOAT010225154.1:24949-71380 GCA_932364175.1 Eruca vesicaria subsp. sativa | reverse complement strand
ACTTTAAATCAAGAATTTTCACTATATTTTTCAATATTAAATATATAAATATATAAATATATAAATATATAAATATATAAATATATAAATATATAAATATATAAATATATAAATATATAAATATATAAATATATAAATATATAAATATATAAATATATAAATATATAAATATATAAATATATAAATATATAAATATATACATATATAAATATATAAATATAAATATATAAATACATAATTATATAATTAATTATATTATATTATATTATATTATAATATTTTATTAATTATAGAAATTATATTTTCATCTAAATAAAAAATAATAAAAATAATATTGTTATTACATATAATATATTAATAGTTGTTATTTTTTATCATAACAGTATGTTTTGATATTTTTATAATGTTATAATATGTTAATATTGGAAATTTATTATTGAACCGCTGTAGTATCTCATAATCAACCAGTCATAAATGTCCCACAAACGCACCAGTTTTTAATCGATGTACCAGTCGTACAAATTGCCTAATAACGCTAGAAACCGCAACCACCCACATCCGCAAACTCCCGCAACCGCAATCGCAACCGCCGCGTTTCAACCAGTCAGACCCTAAGTACTTGACGAATAAGAAAATTACCTCAGGAGAACACCCGTTGTACGCAGTGTCTGTCTCCTCCACTCCCGTTCTTCTGCAATCACAATACCTCAGAAGTCCTTTTTGCTGAAAAAGGCCCATAAAGAATCACAAGAAGATAAGTTAATCCCAATTTTTCATAAAGGGCCTGTTTTTACATCATAGAGGGCCCATTTATCCCAATTTCTGGCCCATAAGTGAACCCAGTCTTTTCGGTTGTCTTTGAAATGGTTGTGTGTGTGGAGAGGAACTCAGAGAGAAGAGATGGCGGCGGTGCTGTGGTGCGGCGCGATGACGCGAAGGATTATGATGACGCAGCAGCGTGCACTGACTTGTTCGGCGAGTTATTCTTCGTTATTATCCCCGGCGGCGTCGATGGAAGTGTGCGGGAGAGGGGATAGTAAGACGAAGAAAGGTAAAAGGTTCAAAGGATCGTACGGGAACTCGAGAGGGAAGAAGCAGAAGATGATTGAGAGGATCAAAGATAAGCTCGAGGTTCCTAGGTCCACTCCATGGCCTCTCCCTTTCAAGCTCATCTAAAAATCAATTCTCTATTGCTAGGGTTTTCTCCTTTGCCAAAAGAAAACAAAAATGTCTGCCTTAGTGGTGAAATAAACTCTTCTGTGATTTTGTTTGAATACTATTATGGCTATTTAAGTCTAAAATGTTTCCTTTAGAGTTGTGGAGAAGATTGTCGATGGAATGACTTTGGTTCTTATACTGACCATTACCCTCGTAGATTTTTGTCTAGTTAGGTTGTTGTAATGTAGCCTGCCTGTAGGAATATTATAGAACCGAGCCACCTTGGTATAGATGAATGTTGAATTCATGTTCGTTTGAATAAATCCGATGAGGTTGGATGTATGTAGCATAGCAAGATTTGGCTTCGGTTTAGTACCAAATATTTGGAGCATTTAAAACCCGCCTTGTTTATTCTACTTTGAATCATTTTTTGTTGGTTAGAAAGTTTCCGGATCTAGCTTTGCTGTTTTTGTTGTTTGAAGATCTAGTTCCAAGATAGCAGCATATTGAGTTAAATTGTTGGTTATGATTAGGCATGTGTGTTTCGGGTATTGGTTCGTATTTCGGGTTTCGTGTAGTTTTGGTAGGGAGCTAGAGGATCCTTTTACTACTTGACCTATTTTCGGTTCGGTTCGGATAGTTTTGGGTTCGGTTCCGTTCGGATAGTAAAACTAGGAACCAGAAAATACTTGGAAAATTTGGTTCTCATTTAGTTCCGGTTCGGGTTCGGGTAAATTATCGGTTATTTATGATAAAATATCAAATAATTAGAATGGTTTAGATACAAATTTGGATATTTTGGATAAAATTATCTGTAGTTCGGATACTTTATAATTATTTAGCTATCTTCAACTATTTTGGATATTTTAATAGATTTTTAAATTAAAATCATTTATTTAGTTATGTTATATGTATATAAAATTAATATTATTATATATTCGGGTATCCGTTTGGTTCTCGGTTCTGGTTCGGTTCCGGTTTTTATGCCCAGGCCTAGTTATGATCATAGATGACTGTAGTCTGGAAATCTACAGTGATTTATTTACTGATGATGATGCTCAACATCTCTTGTTTTCTTAAGTTTGATTTTATTAATTCTTCTTTTTATCCTTTCAGTATTTTTGGGGTTCCATCTTCTGTACATGAATCTGCGTTTGGGTGTGTTTTCATTTTCAGAATATTGTTTCTTTCTATTACAACGATTTGTGTCCTTTACCTAACGCAAAACAAAACTAGTTTGTCTTGCCATAGGTTCATATCCAAGATAACATGGTTGTCGTCTGGTTCGTTTAACTAATTTCTTGCTCGATTCTAAGGCAATTGCTTGAAACGCTTAAAATAAACATTCCAAGATAACATGGTTGTCGTCGGGTTCGTTTAACTAATTTCTTGCTCGATTCTAAGGCAATTGCTTGAAACGCTTAAAATAAACATAACAAAATCCAATCCTGAGACTCACGTGAAAATATCACCACTATCAAGATGAGAACATCAAAATCAGATAATCCCTGTCAGTTTCCAAATCAAAAGCCCCCATTAAGGCAAAACAAACAGAGACACTCCTCTTAAGCTGTCCAAACATCTAACGAAATCTTTTTTTCATCAAACACCGAAAACAAAATCCCACCTAGAAGATTTACACATACAAACCTCAATAACCATTAATACGATCGCGTTTTTCACACTATTAGAAAAGCGTGTTCATGCTTCTTCTCCAGGTCAGAGATCTCCGAGCTGTCGCAAGTGGAGGCGTGAAGCTCAGACCAAACATCTCCTTCATAGCTCTTCCTTGCTCCACGAACCTAACCAGTTTCGCTACAACGGCTGCGCTATCCACCGCGTGGGTTATGTCCTTGGGTTTACTCCATAGCTGGTTCGCCAGCTGCAGCCGCCTGCGTTTCGAGTTCACATCGATCCCAAACTTGTCATAAAGCCTCTTCCTTTCTTCTACAGAAAACCTCTTCCCAACCAACTTGCTTAGCATCCGTCTTTCCCTCTGAAGTGCCTTCAAACTACAAACCGAAACCAAGAAGAAACAGCGGTAAAATAAAACAATAGCTGTCTGTTTTTTCTGCGGATGCAAACGCAAATGCTACAAGTATACTACTAACCTTGAAGATACTGTGAGAGTCTGTCCTCTTTCAAAGGCTTGGTTTCCCTGAGAGAAGCTTTCTTTCATGAAGGCAAGTCTTCTTAGCTCTACTCCCATGTATATCGAATCTGCTTGATCTCCCTTGAAGAGCAAGAAGAAGTATGTTCTGTGCACTAACGACACATGACATGTCTGCCAAAGTTCCAGAATCTCTTCCCTTTGTTTGTTGAATTCCTCTGCCCAGTTCGTCATTGTCCCAGACCCCACCTCTTTCTCCATAGCCTCAAGACCAATCTCATTCCCCATTTTTCCTGAATTATCAGGATCCGAAACCTGAATCAACAAAAAGCCTGGACGTAAGAAGTTGCATCATCTAATTTTAAGGAGCAAAAACATGAACTCAAAGTTTGGGCGTAAGATGTTCAATCATTCATACCATCTCCTTGAGCCCTTCAACAAATGACCGGATGCTGGTGATACCTCCATCTTCTCCCACCATCGGTGTTCCAACGCTGAGAGCCTCAGTAGAATCGCTTCCGCGAGAAGACATTGAATCATTCCTCAACAATTTCTTACCGGGACCAGACTCTAATTCAGGAAACGCAATACCATGAACCTCCGGTCTTCCAGGGTAGTCTATCTCCAGGGCATTGGGAGGAGTGCTTGTCCCCGGCGCAGTATCTCCACGGCTCCAACTCTTCCTCACCCTAACGCTTCTAACACTTGACGGATTCCTATTTTGAGCAACACCTGTTCCACCGTTTGCCGTTGCATTGTGGCCCAAATGTGTTACTGCGTCTGCCCTTTCTTCATCGTTGTTAACAATGTCACTCGCTGATTCTTCCACCTCAATGCATTGTACTTCTTTGCAATATTCTTCAGATTGGTCTCCTGAACGACAAGGAGACAGTACTTCCTCTAGATCCTCGTCAGGGTGAGACCTATCAGGAGCTCTTGCAGTCGACAGAGGCGTTGACGTGCCATCTGATATGAAACTAGTCCTGTCTGGATCAACCACGCCTGATGTCTCTGACACTGAACCATCGCCCCACTTGTTGGTACGGTTACGGAAATGTGGAGTTCCAGCCTTCGAAAAAGGGAAGAAAATAAGCAAAATCGGTTGAGCCAGAAATGCCATCAAATCTACAGGTTATTGGATTATATGTGGATTAATAAACTGCGATACCTTCGAAGATTCATCGTGTTCAACCATCCTCATGTAGTCTTCAAGCCGAGATTGAGCAAGATCCCGCTGTTTAGTCATTTCTACGAGTTGCTTCTCCATCTGCACAACATCAAAACCTTTATCAGAGTAAACCTAACTACCTAGAAATCAACCAAAAGCATGCCATAGGATCTGTGGGACTATTTTTGGGTTTTCATCAAAGCACAGACCTTTTGTATCTGAAGATCTTTCTTTCTCAGCACAACCCCACAGTCGCAACTTGAGGAGGCAGGGGCTGGGTTTTTCAGCTCGCTTTCGAGCCTGGCTAGCTCACGCTGTAGTTGCTTCACCAAAGCTTTGTCTGACATAACAACATTGATCTGTGCCTTTGTGATGACTTCCTTGGCACAGCAGGCAAACAAAAGTGTGTTTCTAGTCTGCTCTACATGGCTCCTTGCTGGGCTCAGCGTGCAGACAATGGCGGTTCTGGCATTTCCCCCCAAACACGGCTGAAGAATACGTGTGAGCTTGGAGTCTCTATAGTTGATGTGTCCTTGTCTTCCCATGCTGCATCATATTGATAGTCTTTATGTTAATGTACATTATCTCTCAGAAAGACAAATAGAGAAGCTTGTACGACCCGTCTTTTGTTTCATCGATATTGAACTCTGGTAAATACTAAAAACAACCAAAGAATCACTTCCACACCTGAGTTTGCGTATCACAGTTCCTAGAGTCAGCAAACTTCGATTGATATGACAACCCTCCTTAAGTCTTGCACCAGCTGATAAGGCCTGCGATGCACGCTCGCTCCCGGCCAAATCAATAAAATTCTGTACATAAAAACAATGAGCACAAAGACAATGACTGGGCAAAGCTTAGAACATTATGACCAAAACACAGATAAAGCAGATGAGTACATACCACACTCGCTATGAGAGTGGCTGAGTTTTCTTTGCCAAGGAACTCACGAGCAGAGCTTTCAACCGTCTACAAAAAGGTTTAACAACTAAGATAAGACAATAAGCAAAAAGAGGTAGTCCCTTAGATCCAGTGATAGATTAGAGTTTTACTAGTTTAATAATTTGGTGAGATCTAGAACTTTTCTGATTCAATGAGGTTTCGCCAATCTTCCGTTGCGCTGCAATAAGTACAACGAGGAAAGGTGACAAGAGATCCTTTTCAGACATGAAAGCTTGAGTATCAAAGCATAAGCAAACTACACAACTACCAAATGGCTCGTAGTAGTGGAAAATGGGTGGACTTTTCTGAGGTCAATACCTTCACAAAGAGAGATCAGATCCTTCAAATGGTTCCAGTCTCTCAGGATTTCCTCTGTTGTTTTCTCAACGACGGCCCCTTTCTGAAGAATAGACGACAAGAGTGAAGAGTCACACAAGGTTATTAACTAAAAGACTTCTCAGTAAGATGGAATAATATTTCACCTCAGGATCATCTCGAAGCCTCAGTGGTGTACTATCCGGGCTGAGAAGATCTCGGATAGCCTCATTATAGATCTCTATAGCTGAAAATTTCACAACAAACGCCCTATCTTCATGCTGCAGCGTCCAGTGCAATTAGTGAAAACGGTGAATATATATCTTTGTATGGAGAAAAATATCAGACTTGAATTTTTGGCAGTACCTTAAATATATAGTCAAATATGTCAGCCACGGCAAACTCAGTTATACCAGTCATGGTGTATGTCTTTCCACTGCTCGTCTGACCATATGCGAAAATACTAGCTGGGAAAAATAATTATTGAAACACTTAGCCTTTAATGCCATCAATGTCTATATCATCACAACAATCAAAGAAGCTTACAGTTGATTCCTTTGACAACCGAGAGAGCAACTTCCTTGGGACCATCCTCGTAAACTTGTCTGGTTTGGCATTCACCTCGGTACACTCTATCTGTCATCAACATGTCAAAAGAAAAATGGGCATCGACAGATATGATGTTTAAGCTTAAAATTCAAGGATGCAAGGACATGGAGAAATAAGTCTATCGAAGAGGTTAGGACAGTGCAAAATATGAACTATGTATACCGCACAAGATGATTTTGGATGAAAGTTAAGATTGTTATCAGACGCAGTATAGATACTGTAGGGTGTTTCAAAGAACCAAATTAAAGAAAGCAACTGAAGTTGATATTAGTATATATACGACATATAAACTATAAACAACACCGCAATCCTTACCGAATGTGTATGCAGAAGGAAAGGTTGAGCCTTCACGCAATGTGTTTCTATACAATACGGTGGTGTCATTGATGCATTCCCAATCTGCAGCTTCATTAGCCAAGATCTCTTTCTCGTTCAGAGGTCTCAGTCTGACCAGAACCATTATCTTCTCATCGCGGGCTACAGGCACCTGTGGCTTGTCCATTTTCTTCAGCTCTTCTCCAGCAATCGCTCCCATTGGTCACCTGTCAGATCACGTTGATGACAGTTTTAAGAAGAGAAAACTCGAGCTCGTTTTCTTGAAATAGTTCAAACGATAAGATTTATGTATTTGCGCATTTCATTCATACTTTCACGAATGGTGAAAGCTTTGAAGAGAAGAATAGGAATGAGGAAAGAAGAAAAGAGTCCTTATTTTCCAACTAACACAACCATAAAGTAATGATAAAGGTCAGACATCTCATCTTACCAAACTAAAAACAAGAGACTAAACAAGTTGCATGCCTAGAAAATTCCTTTAGTGTTTCCCAAAAGAAGAGAGAATATGGACAGCTCAACAAAGTAAACTCATAATGTCAGAAAATGTGGAGTCCACTGCAATTAGATGAACAGAGTTTCAAATTTATTCAAAACACTACTTAAACAGAAAGAAAGAAAAAAGGTACCGAAAGAGAGATCACTTAATAACAGGGATAAGGTGGTTATTAAAAATATGATAACAGAGTTTACTTAGAAGGTGATCAACCTTTAACTGAAGCAGAAACAAAGAGAACCGACTTTATTGAGTAGTGGTCACCCACAATGCTTGAAAACGAAGTCATCAAACATCATCATCATCAATCCAAAGTTTCTTTAAATAATAAATAAATGGCCCCACAAACCACCCTACTTTGTTGAAACGTAACCAGATTCTTGAAGTACTTTGATTGCAATCTTACACACGCAAAAGCAGACAGAAGAAAAAAAAAAAAGAGAAACTATAATCTTAACTGTTGTATTCACAAGTCTATCACCACCTACCAGTGCACTTGAGTTTTCTTTTTAACAATAAATGAAACTAAAGGAAAACAAAGGTAATAGTTAGCTAGCATTAAAAACTGATGATAATGTAATATATTATAAGATTTGACTTGAATTAAAGAAAAAAAACATTAAAACTATCTTAAAAAGCATGTCTCCATCAAAAAAACTAAACCCTAAATCTTCTCTTTGAATCACATGAAGATTTTGTGTCAAGATAGAGAGAGAGTGGCTTGTTTTACCTAATGAGTGGTTGTCTTCTTCCCCCAAAGTGATGCTAGAAGCTCCGATCTGAAACATCCACCTCAGAAATTAGAAACGGAGAATTTCATCAACCCGAAACATAGCCTATGAATACCAAAATCGAACTATAAAATTAGGAGATATATTGAAAATCTAAGAACCCCGACGATGAAACAGAGAGTGTAATCGAGAACGCGATGGATCTCTAACAGTAGCGCGAAGTAAACGGAGAAAAAATATAGATACATACGAGTAGAGAGAGAATCACTGCACAGTACCTTCCTTCTTCTTCTGCTGCTGCTGCTGCTTCGTCGTCGTCTGCTCTCTAAAAAATCGCCATGGGAGGGACCAATGGGGGCATTGATTTGGTCCCGCAAATCTCGTTCCTCTCTCTCTCTCTCTTTCTCTTTCGCACTCCTTTTACTATTCGCAGAGTGCGGTGGAAGGACGATACAATTGAAATTCCTAATTTACCCCTAGAACGTTGTCGGGAATCTGAGAAAGCTGCCACGTGCATTAAAAGCAGTGGGGGTTTGATTTTCTTCCTTTTATGTTTCCATCTTCTCATTTACTACTCTACTTGACCACGTGGCACGAGGACCGCTCCTGCTTTATAGCCGTTAGAACCATCCGGTGAGACTCTCTCTACGACCCAGAGTGTTTCCCTTCACTTTATTTTTTTATGTCAATATGCTCATCCTTCGTATTGAGAATTCGGCCAAAAAAACACCAACTTTGCATGAATGGTCAAAAGAAACCTGTACTCGAGTCTGGCCAAAAGAAACCTGTACTCGAGTCTGGCCAAAAGAAACCTGAACTTTTGTTGACTTTATTAGTTTATTAAGAAACTTACGATTGACTCGCCATTTTAACACACCGTTAACAAACCGTTAAGACGGTGTTAAGTCGGACGTTAATTGTTGCCGTTAGGATGAAACGACGTCGTTTTAAGTTATTTGATATTAAAAAATGTAGACCACTGGATTCAAACCCGGGTTGATTGGATTAAGTGGCAAGGTCGTTTACCACTAGGCTAGTGGCACATTCAATGTATCTACTAACACATTTAGTTATATTTGGTACTGACTGAATATTAAAAAAATTCTATAAAAACTTTAAAAATCTTTAAAATTTCAAAACAAATGAAAAATAAAGAATTTTTTTATAAAATTAACTTTGAAATTAAAATTAAAATAAAATTTTATTTTTCTTTAAAAAATCAGACGGGAACTTATAAAATTTTATTTTTCTTTTAATGTATCTATAAACACATTTACTTATATTTGGTACTAATTGAATATAAAAAATCTATAAAAACATTAAAAAATCTTTAAAATTTCAAAAAAAAATGAAAAAATAAAGATGTTTTTTTATAAAATTAATTTTAAAATTAAAATAATTTTTTTTTTCTTTAAACTAAAATTTTGGAAGATTTTTGATTTTTTAAAGAAAAGAAAAATTATTTTAATTTTAATTTTAAAATTAATTTTATAAAAAAACTCTTTATTTTTTCATTTTTTGAAATTTTAAAGATTTTTTAAAGTTTTATAGAATTTTTTTTATATTCAATCAGTACCAAATATAAGTAAATGTGTTAGTAGATATATTGAAAGAAAAATAAAATTTTAAGANGATTTTTTAAAGAAAAGAAAAATTATTTTAATTTTAATTTTAAAATTAATTTTATAAAAAAACTCTTTATTTTTTCATTTTTTGAAATTTTAAAGATTTTTTAAAGTTTTATAGAATTTTTTTTATATTCAATCAGTACCAAATATAAGTAAATGTGTTAGTAGATATATTGAAAGAAAAATAAAATTTTAAGAGTTCCGGTCTGATTTTTTTAAAGAAAAAAAAATTATTTTAATTTTAATTTCAAAATTAATTTTATAAAAAAAACTCTTTATTTTTTTCATTTTTTGAAATTTTAAAGATTTGTTAAATTTTTTATAGAATTTTTTTTATATTCAATAAGTACCAAATATAAGTAAATGTGTTAGTAGGTACATTGAATGCGCCACTAGCCCAGTGGTAAACTACCTTGCAATGTAATCCGATTAACCCGGGTTCGAGTCCAGTGGTCTACGGCTTTTTATTTTCAAATCGCTTAAAACGACGTCGTTTCATCTCAATTGAAAACGACGTCGTTTCATCCTAACGGCAATAATTAACAACGTTAATTTTTTCTGTTAAATTTGTTGACGGCGTGCCAAATTGGCAAGTCAACAAAAACTTTGTTAATTAATTCGAAAGTCAATGAAAAGTTTATGTTTTTTTGGTCATGCCAAAAGTTCAGGTTTCTTTTGGCAATTCGTGTAAAGTTCGTCTTTTTTTGGCCGAATTCTCATAAAAATATCAACCAAACTGATATCCCATTTTACCCAACAAACGTGAAATAAGTAACATTGCATAAATCACGGATCGCTTTCCTACTTTTGTCGGTCCATTTACCATAAAAAAAAAAATTTTTGTAGTTAGTTAAAGTAAAGAAAAAAGGATAAAGTCAAAGCCATAATAAACCATAAGTTCATAAACTTTATTTTCTCTCTTACCAGATCAACTGTAATTAATTAGTGCCCCATGTGCTACGTTAGTACTTAGTAGTAACCTCTATTAACAAATTCATAACACTTTAAATTTTTACACTCGTACCAATCACCAATGTATCAGATAAATTAATATAAACCCACAACAACATACAAATTAATATTCTATCCTAATTTAACTGTTGGGAACAATTATTGTTGTTGCATCAAAATTATGCATGCAACAAGCGTATGGGCTTAGACATAAAATTCCACTACTGTTGTTGAGTTTACACATACAAGCCCATTATTTTTTAGCACAAACCCATTATTATTGATGTGTAAAAGACCAACACGTAGACATGTATTGCGTTTTTAACATTGAGAAATTATAAACTTTGCCCAACCTTTTCTTTTCCAAACAAAAAAACTATTGCCCAATTGGTGGAAACTCATATAGACCAATAGTGTGGTTAAAAGTTCATGACTGCCGGTACCGTAGAATTAGGTTGAATTTGTGTTTCAAATTGAATTTAGTAAAATTTGATTGGACCAGATATTAATTTCGTTTAATAGAAATCTTATCTGGTTAAATATCGATTACTAGATGATAAACCGATAAACTAAAATTTGTGGATAAAAAGTTTCAACTTTTATTTGATACGTAAACAAAATTCAAACTTTTATCTTAAGTGTAAATAGATTTATATAACTTTAATGTAATGGATAATAAAATGTGATATGAATTTTGAATAATTTGGAAAGGTAAATAGATTATGACTTCCCAAATTATTATATGATAGATGTCATGTGATGGCCATTCCGAATACTCTACCATAAAACTTACCTAATAAAACTCTATAAATATCTAGGCCGACGCAACAAGGAAAAAATCTTTCCAGTATATTGGATTTTAGAATTTAGTCAAAATCGATATTAAAGAAGATTCGAGCTCGATGATGAAGAAGATGGAGAAGAGATTTTGAGTTTAGAATAACGGAATCTGTTTTCTTATTCACATTAAACTTACTTTACAAGATTCAGCTCATAGAGCTTATATAGTTAGTCGGTATATACAAATGAACCGGGAATCTAAGTAAACCAGTATTAAACCGTATCTAACCATCTATCCNAAAGAAGATTCGAGCTCGATGATGAAGAAGATGGAGAAGAGATTTTGAGTTTAGAATAACGGAATCTGTTTTCTTATTCACATTAAACTTACTTTACAAGATTCAGCTCATAGAGCTTATATAGTTAGTCGGTATATACAAATGAACCGGGAATCTAAGTAAACCAGTATTAAACCGTATCTAACCATCTATCCTAAGAGGCCCCCCTCAAGTCTTTAGCTGCTGTATGAGATGGAAGATAAAGACTTGAAAGTGAAAACCTGCAAAGGAGAGAATGGTAAGGTCCGGGATGAAGAGCTTTGGTGAGGATATCCGCAAGCTGGTTGACAGTAGAAACATGAATAGTTTGAAGACGTCCTGCTTTGAGCTGATCACGCACCGTATGGCAGTCAATGTCAATGTGCTTCGTGCGCTCATGGAACACAGGATTCATGGCAATGTGAATAGCTGATTTGTTATCACAAAACAACTTAGCCACAGAAGTCACAGTAACATGAAGATCCCGAAGAAGCTGTTGCAGCCAAATAATCTCACAAGTAGCCAAAGCTAAGCTCCGATACTCAGCTTCTGTGCTACTACGACTAACCACAGACTGCTTCTTTGATTTCCAAGAGATCAATGACGTGCCTAAAAAGGCACAAAATCCAGTGATAGACCGTCTGGAATCTTTACAAGTAGCCCAGTCAGCATCTGCAAAAACGTTGAGACAGAGCTCTGAAGTTGCAGAATAAAACAGACCCAGAGCTGGATCATTCTTCAAGTAACGTAACACCTTATGAGCAGCCTGTAAGTGTATATCAGTAGGAGCTGATAAGAACTGGCTCAATTGATGAACAGCAAACGTTATATCAACCCGTGTAATGGTAAGATAGAGCAAACGGCCAATAAGCTCTCTATACACTGTTGGATTAGATAACGGAGTACCAGAATCCTTTGATAGATGCAGAGTAGGATCCATAGGAACTGTACTTGGCTTGCATCCTAACAAACCGGAATCTTCCAGCAAATTCAAGGTGTACTTGCGTTGACAAACATTGATCCCTTTTGCAGAGCGAGCAATCTCCAAACCAAGAAAGAAATGAGCATTACCCAAATCCTTGATCTTAAACTCAGAATGAAGTAACTGCTGAAGACTGAGCAGAGCTTCACTGTCATTACTGGCAATCAATAGATCATCCACATAGACAAGAACAGCAACAAAGGAAGCTTGTGTAGACTTGATAAACAAAGTGTTATCAGCCGGAGATTGAACAAAATTAGCTCCAAGAAGGACCGAGGAGAAACGCTTATACCACTGTCTAGACGCCTGTTTCAAGCCATAAAGAGACTTCAGTAGTCGACAAACAGGATTCAAAGGCAAGGAAGTACCCGGAGGTGGTGTGTATCCTTGAGGCAAGCTCATATAAATCTCCTCGTCAAGGTCACCATGGAGAAAAGCATTGGATACGTCCATTTGATTCAAAGACCAACCCTTCACTGCAGCCAAGCTTAATAATAACTTGACACTGGTCATCTTTGCAACCGGAGAAAATGTATCCATATAATCCAGCCCCTCTTGCTGTGTGTAACCCTGAGCAACCAAACGAGATTTGGCTCTTTCTTCAGTACCATCAGCATTATACTTCATAGTGTGTACCCACTTACAGCCTACAACATTCTTTCCCGGAGGAAGAGAAACAACATCCCAAGTTCTATTTTGCTCAAGAGCATCAAACTCCAACCTCACAGAATTACGCCACTTCTCAGATGCCATGGCTTGTTTGAATGTTTTTGGTTCAGTATCAAGGGTATAAGCAATAATAGAATCATGAAAAGAAGGGCTAAGGTTATCATAAGAAAGAACCGAAGAAATAGGATAAGGTGTTTTCTGTTCAGAAGGAAAAGGTGTTTTGGTAAAGGAAGTATAAGGCAATAAAGCACAGTGATACTCAGATAAGTAGCTAGGAGGCCTAGTCTGACGCCTAGATCTAGCAACAGGTACAGAACTAACACCAGTATCCAACGAAACCGTATTATGAGATGTAGATGCAGAAGCATTATGAGAACTATTTTCAACAGTAATATGAGGATCAATGGGATGAGAACATGTAGAATGCAATGGAGAAGATAATGGAAATGTTTCAACAAAATGTAAAGGAACAGGCATAGGCAATATAGTATTTGGAAACATGTCTGCAGCATTTGAAACCATTTCAGTTTGTTTAAAAGGAAAATCAGATTCATGAAAAACTACATTTCGAGAAATAGAAACTGAATGAGATTCCAAATCTAAAACCTTATAACCTTTGTAACCTTGTGGGTAACCTAAGAAAACACAAGGCTTGGCACGAGGAGAAAATTTGTTTCGATCTTTTAAGTATGTTGAAACATAACACAAAGAACCAAAAGCTTTGAGCATTGTATAATCCGGTTTCTTTCCTAAAAGTAATTCATAAGGGGATTTAAAACCAAGTAAAGGAGATGGAAGACGATTGATTAAGAAAGCAGCAGTCAAAACACAATCACTCCAGTAAACTAATGGAATTTGAGATTGAAACAATAAGGCACGAGCAACATTAAGCAGGTGTTGATGCTTTCTCTCAACAACAGAGTTCTGTTGAGGAGTATAAGCACAAGAGTAAAAATGTAAAATACCATTCTTAGTAAGAAGATCATGAAATGCTAATTCAGGAGCATTATCAGAACGTATCGCTTTAACTTTTGTATTAAACTGAGTTGAAACAAGACTAAGAAAAGCAGGAAAACAATCTGAAACATCATTTTTATTTCTTAACATGTAAACCCAAGTCATTCGTGTACAATCATCAACTATAGTAAAGAAGTATCTAAAACCTTCAACAGACTCTGTTCCAAAAGGACCCCATACATCTATATGAACTAAATCAAAAGGATGTGAAGACAATTTGTTATGAGAAACATATGCTAACCTCTTTTGCTTAGCTAATGGACAGACTGAACAATGAGATTCTGTAACACTTGACTTGAAAGCAGGTAAAGCTGAAGAAACATTTTGTAAGATGGCAGAAGACGGATGACCTAAACGAAGATGCCATAAATGCGTGTCATTCAAGAGAGAACCACAGAAGAACGTTGCAGGTGTTGATGTCGAGAGGGATGGTACTTCAAGAATGTATAGATTGTGATAAAGCTTACCCCTCCCAATCATCAATCCCTGTGTAAGTTCCTGGATGAGACAAACATGAGCAAAGAAATGAGCAGAACAGAACAAAGTGCGCAAAAGATTACTCACACTAATCAAATTGAAATGGAAATCAGGAACATGTAAAACATTATGCAACACCAAAGAATCAGTAACATGAATGATGCCAGTATGTGTTATAGGAACAGTGGTGCCATTAGGTAAAGTAACAGTCACGTTTTGAACTGGTGTAAGTTCCGTAAACATTGCTAAATCTGAACAAACATGACTAGAAGCCCCACTATCTATAATCCAAGCATCACGTGGTAAAAAGGTATGCATAGTTGAAAGACAATGATCTTGAAAAGTTAAGGTCATATTAGTGTATTTAAGGGATGTGGATGGAAAAGGAAAAGTACCAGAAGAAGAAGTGGTAGCCATAACACCATGATCTGTGACAGTAGCACGCGAAGTAGGAATCGGCTGCTCTTGAACTCGAGCTTGAGAGTTGAACTGTGAGATCAAATGCTGTATCTGTTGTGGAGTAAACTCTTGAAGTGTAGTATTAGTACCACCACTAGTCACATAAGGAAGACCACCCTGATAAGAAGCAGCACCAGAACCAGAAAGAACATTCGCAATCGCATTAGATTGTTGAGATGGAGAAGGACTCTGAGATTGTTGCACAGGACGAGTCTGCTGAGATTGTTGACTCTTCTGTGAAGACTGGTTCTTTGCACTATAACCACCAGTCTTATATCCCGGAGGAAAACCAATCAGCTTAAAGCATTTCTGAATGGTATGTCCACTCTTACCACAATGCGTACAAATAGGACGTTGATTCTGCTGTGCTTGCTTCAAAGTATTATATGCAGCAATATATGCATTGTTCTCTATCATAGACAACGAGTTCTCTGCAGAAGAAGGAGCCACCATAGTAGAAGCCTGGAATGCAACACTATCTACCTTAGTTGCAGGCTTGAGAGCACGTTGACGTTCATCTTGAGTAACAATGTTAAAAGCCTCTTCAATCGTCGGTATAGGCTTCAACATCAAGATATGTCGACGAGTTTGCTCATAAGACTCATTCAAACCCATCAAGAACTTGGTAACTCGACTTCTCTGCTGTAACTTCTCCCAAAGACTAGCTGCATCACACTCACAACGACCACACGTACACACAGGAATATCCACATAGTTCTTATGCTCTTCCCACAATGTCAACAACTCAGTATAGTAAGTGGAAACATCCATAGCACCCTGCTCAATCTTACTTAAACGTTGTTCAAGATCATAAACTCGTGGAGCATCATCTTGCTTAAAACGAGTAACCAAATTGTTCCAAATTCCCTCAGCAGTAGAGATAAACAAAAGACTTTGTCCTATCTTCTTGGAAACCGAATTCATCAACCAGGTCGCAACAATATCGTTACACCTAGACCATTTACCATAATCCGGATGCGTAAGAGAAGGTCTAGGGATCGTACCATCGATAAAGCCAAGCTTGTTGCGAACGTTCAACGCCATCCGAACAGATCTCCTCCAAGAATGGAACTCCGAAGCCATCGATAATCGATCAGAAACCAATACGAGTCCAGGATGATCATTGTTGTGAAGATAGTACGGATTCTCATACTTATCTGTTTGGAAACAAGATTGATTCTCAGATTCAGTATTCGCCATTAGAGAAACAGAGATCAAAGCTCAAGAAACAAGTCGAATCGATCAAAAGAAGAGATAATCGATCGAGAAAAGGTCAATTAAAAGGAAAACAAAGAGAAAAGGAAGATCAAACAACTCAAAACTCCATTGAACAACTCCAGAATCGTCGCGAACAAGAAGAGAGCAAATCGCGAAATCTGCATCATCGGAGCACTCATCGGAAGAAGACGATGAAGCGGAAGATCAGTTAGAGTGCTCTGATACCATATTAAAGAAGATTCGAGCTCGATGATGAAGAAGATGGAGAAGAGATTTTGAGTTTAGAATAACGGAATCTGTTTTCTTATTCACATTAAACTTACTTTACAAGATTCAGCTCATAGAGCTTATATAGTTAGTCGGTATATACAAATGAACCGGGAATCTAAGTAAACCAGTATTAAACCGTATCTAACCATCTATCCNAAAGAAGATTCGAGCTCGATGATGAAGAAGATGGAGAAGAGATTTTGAGTTTAGAATAACGGAATCTGTTTTCTTATTCACATTAAACTTACTTTACAAGATTCAGCTCATAGAGCTTATATAGTTAGTCGGTATATACAAATGAACCGGGAATCTAAGTAAACCAGTATTAAACCGTATCTAACCATCTATCCTAAGAATCGAATAGTTAGGACATAAGAAGCAAACTGAAAAAAACAAAGCCTGCTAACTTGGAAACGACAATTACTTCTTCACCACCAATGATTTCAATGGCTGTCGACAGTTTTGGCCCTACCTTCCTTCTGTTGCCAATTTCTCGTGTGGTCCTCATTTTCCTCATTTTAATATATTTTGTTATTAACTAAAACAAGACAATGGTATAACACTCTATTTATCTTCAGATAACTTTAAAGAAAAAACAATTTGGAATTGACATCGAGACATTTCCATGGACGAGAAGAGACGAGCTCGAACATTCTACAAAACAAAGGAGACAGCACTTGCAAGCCTTTTGTCTAGTGAAGTTTCTCATTTACCATTGGGTCCCTAATCTCTGACGTCTGACCCTAAGCTTGTATTCTTTTTTTCTTTTTTTCCTTACGACTGATCTTTCAATTATTTCTCAATTTTGTATTATGCAACTGAAACAGAATTTACATGATTTTTTAATCTAACATATCATTAAAAGAAAACAAACAAAAAATTATAATGATAAATACATTTGTACAAGGATGACAAAAGAAAAGGAATAAAATTTGTATGAGATATTTTGAACTTTCTTTCTGCTAAATTAAAAATGATTATGTTTCGCCAATTTAATTTTCTCAATTGGTGTATATTTCGAGTTATTGTTAGAAGAAAATAACTATAATAAATATTAAGGAAATATCCCTATAACTATAAGAAAACACAAAATATCACTATATAAACTTAACGCATATCAGTGTTCTGACGACGACGAGAATGACGAAAAGGAGCCCAGATTTGAAAACGTCTCATCCTGCATAAATCTCTTTACTCTTTGGTGATTGATTTATAGGGGAGATCTTAGTCTGAAACGTCTTATTATCTGGTGATAATTCTGTTTTTTAGGGATCGATCATTGTCGATTTCTTCTAAAACACATCATACTTTCGCACCAGTGACCGGCCGCTGTAATGAGAAAGCCATAGGAGTGCAGGACGACGATCTCTGATCACGATCTCCTTTGAGATCCCGATTCTCCATAATCTCTCGTTCATTGACGTGGGATCACTACGTCTCCTTTCATCTGATCTCGTTTAAAGAAAAGGGCTGAAGTTTCGACGTTTGCTTTTTCCGATGTATCGACCACACTCGGCCCATATGGCAGAGGGTAAAGGAAAAGGGATCTGTTATGACAACGACGACGACCCACCCATCCAATTAAGGGATCAAGACGACTCTACCACTATTCGAGATTATAAACTCTCACTAATCGGGAAAATTCTAAACCCTAAGGAGCAAACAGTGGAGAAATTGATTCAAACCATGCTTGGACAATGGGAGATGCAGGACAAGATCACAGCTAATGATCTTGGTAACGAAAAGTTTCTTTTGAATTTTTCTAACGAGGATAATCTTAAATTCTTTTTAGCATAAGGGCATTTCCACTACAATTTTTGTATGTTTGTGCTTGTTCGATGGGAGCCGGTGGTTCACGATGACTACCCTTGGATCATACCGTTCTGGGTGGAGATAACATGCATCCCTCTTCATTTGTACACAATTAGAAATCTCAGGAACATTGGGAACAGACTTGGTAACTTTGACATGGTTGATCTCTAGGCCGGTCGTATGCTTATCGATATGAACACAAGGAGGCCGCTCACGTTTACTAGGAAGATTGCATCACTGGGAGGAGATGAAGTCTCTAATCAAATCCATTATGATAAGCTGTTTAAGCATTGCAAAACATGTCGAATGATGACACATGAGATGGCCTATTGTCCAACCAAAGAGTCCATTCCGAAGAGTCATGGAGTTTTTACAAGAGTACAAGTCCTTACGGCCGATGATTCTCGACAGTCATTGCTGCGAGATAAAAAAAGCTTGGATTAATATGACATACGTGTACATGATCGTTTGGATTATGGAAAAAGTGGCTGTCGTAGTGGATCACCTATAAAGGATCACCTATGAGGGAGGTTTTATGAAAGATGCTAGGGCTGCTTATCGTCCTAATCATGACTTTCATGATGGAGCTGCGAGGAAACATCGCAACAATGATAGGAAGATCACCTCGGTACCTACTCAACGAAGCTCTAGATATGTGCCGTATGAGAAGAAAAATGCAACGCACACATGGAGGATCAGGAACAGGTCTGACACTCGCTATGACTCTACTGTCGTACGGAATGAGCCATATGCTCATCGCTCACAATCAGAACATACTGAAGGTTCTTCAAGTTATCAGGAAAGGGAGGAAAGGGTAGAAGATTCTTATTGGAGCAGTGGAAAGACGATAGCAAGCCAGATTGTGAGCCCTTCTAAAATCTCACATGATGAACATGTTACTAAACGTGTAACTGCCTGTGTGCTTACCTACTCTCCTATGGAGAAAGTTCTGCCGAAGGATGCTCAGATTATAGGCGCTTTAAATGATACATAAATCATTGACACAAGTAACATAAATGAGGAGAATCAAGATAAATCGATGACTGAGGAAGATGATGATACTGATTTTCTTGGAGAAGAATTAATGGATATGGAAGCATGTGATGTTAAGAGCTTTGAGGGGGATAAAGGAAAGGCTGATAAAGAAGCACGTGAGAAGTTGAGACACTCATCATCTCATAGAAGTGGAGGAAGGTCTCGAATCCCTTTGGGTTTACAGAACAAGAAGGGTGAGTTCCTCCGTCGAGGTTCACCAAGGGGGCGCATGTCCTCTTCTAGGGACTTATCTCATGCAGAAAAACAACAGGCAGGTTCTACAAAGAACTCAAGAGGTAGCTCGCGCAAAAGTAATGGTTTGGGGGGGGGGCAAAATCTCCTCCAAACTTCATCAATGAGGACACTCAGCTGCAATGTCGAGGGATAGAGAACGACCTCACAATTGAACGCCTTATGAAGATGTGTCAGAAGCATCACCCATGACTTGTGTTCCTTTCTGAGACGAAGAAAGGGAGGCTGCTGTTGCAAGACATTCATGCCGACTTAGGATTTGATCGTTTGTAGAGCCACTTGGTCTTAGCGGAGGTTTACCTTTATTTTTTATGGATGAATTTCAAGTTAATGTTTTATTTTCAACTAACATAATGATTGACATTGAGGCAGTCATTGATGGCATAAAAGTTTACATGACGTTTGTTTATGGGGGATCATGTATTAGAACGAAGAGATTTAGTTTGGGAACGTCTTACATGTTTCTCAACAACAAGGAATGGACCCTTGTTTATGATATGTGACTTTAATGAAATTACCTGTCATGAAGAGAAGGAAGGAGGTAGACAACTCCCAGGTAGCTCTTTCTCGCCCTTCAGACAAATGCTGGCTGATTGTGGTATGATGGATTTTCCTTTCACATGGAACATGTTATCCTGGGTAGGAAATAGAGCAGGGAGGACTACGGTTAGATGCCGCCTTGATAGAGTCGTTGGGAATGAGGACTGGCATGAGAAGTTCCCTCATTCAAAAATGTAGTATATGAGACTCTGGGGATCGGATCATCGTCCGATTCTAGCTGACATTCTTTAAAAAAAAACTGAAAGAATAAAAAAAATTCAAAATTTGATAAGAGATGGCTGGAAAACGAGGAGCTCAGGCAGATTATACTTGAGGGATGGAAATCACCGGATCTTCCACAAGACCCAAGTATTATGGAGCATATTGCAAGTTGCCGACGAGCCTTATGTGACTAGAAAAAATAACATAATCTGAATTCAGAGAAAAGTGTGGAGGAGTTGAAGGAAAAGATAGATCGATTATCTTCAAATGATGATGCCACTACTGAGAAGAATGAGGTAGCTTTAAAGGAACTGTCTGACGCTCTTAAGGTGGAGGAGATGTTCTGGAAGTGGAAGTGTAGGGTATTCTGGTTAAGGAAGGAGATATAAATACTAATTTTTTTCACGCCCTCACGAAGCAGAGAAGAGCGAGGAACATGATTATTCAATTGCTGGATGAAGATGGGAATGTTGTAAAGGATGAAGAAGGACTGGTAGCCATTGCTACAAGCTAATTTAGACACATTTTCCAATCATCAAATCCTGAGTACATAGAGGATGCACTATATGAAGTCACCACTACAATTACGCCAGCGGATAATGAGAACCTAACAGCTCCGGTCACCGAGTGGGAGGTTAAATTGCTCTTTTTGCTATGCACCCAGAGAAAGCCCTAGGGCCGGATGAAATGATGGCGTTGGTTTACCAGAAATTCTGGTATATTGTAAATGATGATTTAACTCTTATGGTTAATCAATTCTTATTTGAAGGAACATTTCCTTTTGGTTTTAATGATCCCAACATATGTCTCATTTCAAAAGTAGATAAGCCGAATCAGATGAGCCAACTACGTCCTATCAGTCTATGTAATATTAGTTACAAGATGATCTCTAAGGTCTTATGTCAGAGATTAAAAAAGATTCTACCAGATAGGATTTCAAAAATCCAGTCAGCCTTTGTTGCCGGGAGACAAATATCAAACAACATTATGATAGCTCAGGAGATGTTCCATGCCTTAAGAACCAAATCGAGTGGACGTAATAAGAGAATGGCTATTAAAACATACATGAGTAAGGCATATGATAGAATGGAATGGTTCTTCATCAAGGCCACCATGGGAAAGATGGGTTTCTCAAAAGTCTGGATAACCTGGATAATGCGATGTGTAACATCAGTAAAGTACAAGGTCTTTATCAATGGCCAGCCAAGAGAGAATATCGTCCTGGAGAGAGGTCTACGACAGGGGGATCCTCTGTCTCCTTTCATCTTTATTTTATGCACGGAAGCGCTCGTTAGCCTTCTAAATCACGCAGAGAACTAAAGAAAGATAACAGGGATGCGCATCACGCGTGCGTGCCCTTCGTATCCCAGTTTCTCTTTGCTGATGATAGCCTGTTCTTTTGTAAGGCGGAGCCCCGTGAATGTGAATAAGTAATAAAAGTGGTCAATAAATATGGACAAGCCTCAGGACGATGCATTAACTTTAGTAAGTCTTCTTTACTGTTTGGTAAAAGAATCGGTCAGGATGTAAGACAAGAGATTAAAAACACACTTGAGATCCAAAACGAAGGAGGAATGAGTACATACTTAGGAATCTCAGAGGATATCAGTGGATCTAAATGCAAGCTTTTTGCTTTTCTTAGGGACAAGCTAAGGAGTAGAGTAAATGGATGGACTGGACGGTGGCTATCAAAACGTGGCAAAGAAGTTATGATAAAATCAATACTGCTAGCTCTCCCAACTTATGTAATGTCCTGCTTTCTTCTTCCATTGGAGATTTGTGAGAATTTAGCTAGTGCCATCGCACAGTTCTGGTGGAGTTCAAACCCTCCCCCCCCCCCAAAAAAAAAGGGTATACATTGGACAACATGGAACAAGTTATGCTTATCCAGAGAGGAATGAGGGATTGACTTCAGGATGATACATGAGTTCAACTTGGCGCTACTAGCAAAGCAATTATGGAGACTAGTTCAATATCCGGATTCCTTGGTAGTTCGCGTTTTGAGAGGCAGGTATTACAGAGTGAGTATGCCATTGCGTCAGCTCACTGTTTAGCCCATCATATGTGTGGACAAGCATATCGGCGGGACGAGAATTACTATTGCTGGGAATCAGACAAAAGGTCCACTCGGGGTATGAGGTGAAAGTCTTGGAGGATCCTTGGATCCCTACCATCCCAGCGAGACCTACAACCCCATCAGTACTAGTTTTGAATCCAAATATGAGAGTTAGCGATTTAATTAATCAAGCAACAAAGACTTGGGATGAGAGCCACCTTGAGAATTATGTAGCTGCTGCTGATATACCACTCATTAAGAGTCTGGCCATCAGTTCCACGCACCGCCGGGATACGTATTGCTGGAGCTATACAAGGAATGAACAGTATACAGTTAAATCTGGATACTGGGTAGCACGGAATATTTTGTTGAAGGAAAAGGACTCCGCTGTATGTGAACCTAACATCACAAAGCCTCAAACACATGCTTGGAAGGTCAAGACTCTACAAAACATATGCCATCTTATGTGGCTATTAATAACAGGCCATGTGGTTGTTATGAGTATCTTGAATTAAAGACATATGAGATGTGATAATCACTGTCCATGCTGTGGGGAACCCGAAGAAACAATTACACATGCAATCTTCGAATGTCCACCTGCGTTGCAAGTTTGGGCTTTATCATCCACGCCTACCAGTCCTTCTTTGTTCCCACTTCCGAGCACATATGCGAACATGGATTACCTCTTCTGGAGGAAGAATTCTATAATGGTACCGAAATTGGACAGGGATCCTTATCCCTAGCTAATTTGGTATATTTGGAAGGCTCACAATGATAAGTTGTTCAGAGGTATTGATAGAGACCCTTTGGAGCTAGCGCTGTATGCAGAAAGTGAGTGTCAAGCCTGGTTCCGAGCATATGAGCAGGATACACCGTCATCCTTCGGTAACAAAGTTGAGAAAACCAGGCCATAAGTCTGGGTAACATATACATTGGATGGATCTTGGACTTTTACTGATCATTTCAGTGGATGTGGTTGGGTTTAGAATGATAGCTCAGAAAATAGCCAGTTAATGGGGTTGCGCAATTTTGATAGAGTGGCGTCGGCGTTGCATTCAGAGTTGGAGACATTGCGGTGGGCAATGGAGAATATGCTTCAACATTCGTCATGTCAGAGCTTTGGAACTGATTGCAAGGAGATGATCGCGATGCTCAGGAATCTCCACGAATGGCCTAACTTCTCAACGGAATTGGAAAAACTCTTGACACTAAGGATTTGCGTCCCTGATTTCAAGATTTTTTACGTCCCTAGGTTACAGAACATATTTTGTGATTCTTTAGCTAAGACGGCTAAATCATTTTATCGTAAGCTCTTGTATGTTGGTTGTTGTATTCCGGTCTGTTACCAAGACCACCTCAAGCTTGAGTAATATATCAGCTTTTTGATGACAAAAAAACTATAAAAAAACACAAATACACTAAATAGTTAAAATCACATTTTCTCCCCCCTTCTTTCTTCCTATCTCACTTTACTCTCTCTCCTAAAAATTTAATTTTCTTTTTTTTTTTCCTAGCTATCTATACTATTATTTAAGAAGTAAATTTGATTAGCTGTCATTTTCTCTACAAGTTTAGGTAATTTTGTTTATTTATCATATTTTAAATATTTTTATATAATTTATTTATAAATAAAATGAATATATATGAATATATTATATTTTTATAAAATAAGATAAATCTTATGAATTATGTTGTTATCTTGAAAGATATTTTATATATAAAACTTAAATATTAAATTAAGATATAAAATAATTATATTTATTATATAACTAAAACGAATTTATATTAATAATTTCATATTTTCTAAAATAAGACAATTCTTATGTATTATATTGTAATGTTGAAAATATATTTTCGTATTATAAAAATTATATTTTTAATAATTAAATATAAATCCTCAAAAACATTATTTGGAAAGTTAATTTGTTGATTTGTCTCCATAATCGTAGGTAATTTTGATCATTTATCAGAATTTCTCAAATTTTGTTTATTATTGATTATATAATTAAAAGTAATTTATATTAATAATATGATATTTTAGTTTAATTCTTATGTATTATGCCGTTATCTTGAAAATATACTTTTTATTATAAAATTTAAAATTAACATTTAAGAAATCTATACTATTATTTAAGAGCTGAATTTAATGTTTGCTGATTTGTCATATTTTCCATGATTTTAGGTAATTTTGATAATTTATCATAATTTCTATAATTTTATATACAATTTATTATATATTTTTTAAAAAATTATATTAATAGTATAAGATTTTTAGAAAATAGGATACTTCTTATGCATTAAATTGCTGTCTTGAAAATATATTTTTCTATTAGAAATTTAAAATTAAGATATAAAAAGTTGTAGTTATTCTATAAATGAAATAAATTTACACTAGTATTATTATACTTTTAGAAAATAAGGTAATTCTTGTGTATTATGTTGTTATCTTGAAAATATATTTTTATATTATATTATTTAAAATTAAAATAGAAAAATTATCTATTATTAATTAAATATAAATCATCACTCAAGAAAAAATATTTAAGAAATGAATTTGCTGATTCATTAAGTTCTGCATGATTTAGGTAATTTTAACTATGTCATAATTTCTATAATCTTAGATAATTATTATATAATTAAAATAGATTTATCATATTATATATTTAGAAAATACATAACTTATGCATTATATTTTTATCTTGAAAATATGTTTTTCTACTATAAAATTTTAAACTAACATATAAAAAATATTATTAAATATAAATTAATATTTGTATAAATATTATAATTAAATATAAATCGACCAATTAAATATAAATATCAAGGATCTCACAGATTTTAATACAGCAATGTTGGCAAAACAATTATGGAGACTTAGAGAGAAACCGGAAACATTGTTTGTTCGAGTTTTTAAAGGTCGTTATTTCAGGAACGGATCACCCCTGGAACCGATCAGATCTTACTCGCCGTCCTATGGATGGCATAGTATGACTTCAGCTAGATCTCTGGTTTGCAAAGGACTAATCAAAAGGGTGGGAACAGGATCGTCCATTTCGGTATGGAACGATCCTTGGCTCCCTTCCACTCGTCCGAGACCAGCAAAATCAAACTTTACACATTTTTACCCGGATCCTACGGTAGATTCACTTATTGATGCGGCATCACAGACTTGGAATTCGCAGGTTATCCGTACTTTAGTGGATCCCCAGGATGCTAAGATTATTGAGAGTATTCCTCTGAGCCGAAACGGGAGTGTAGATAGAGTTGGATGGCATTTTACAAAAAATGGAAAATATACGGTTCATTCTGGGTACCAGGTGGAGCTGGTGTACCCAGATAGGTAGGGGTTACCTATTGAGTATGGTCCCACGGTCACTCCATTGAAAGCTCATTGCTGGAAAGTACGTTGTCCACCCAAGATGAAACATTTTTTGTGGCAAATAGTAACGGGGTGTATTGCGGTTAGGAAAAATTTGCGTGGTAAGGGCATCGAAGGGGATATATGTTGTGCACGATGCGGAGCACCAGAGGAGTCCATTTGTCATGTGTTTTTTGAATGCCCACCAGCAATTCAGGTATGGGCTCTCTCAAGGATTCCCTCAAACCCGACGATTTTTCCGAAGCAATCCTTATTTGCAAATATGGATCATCTGTTCTGGAGGGTAAAACCAGAAATGGATGATCATCATTTTGTTTGGATTTTGTGGTATATCTGGAAGGCAAGGAATAATAAGGTGTTTAGTAATCTCGATATTGATCCGAGGGATACACTACAACTGGCTGAAACGGAATCTGCATTGTGGAAAGAAGCACCAATAGTTTTGCCCTCTCGGATACCTCAGGTAAATTTGGGTCCGGTTATATCGGGTCGATGGTGCTTTACGGACGGATCTTGGAAACAACATGATGATTTTTCGGGACAGGGGTGATTTACTACCCTAGAAGGCTTCAAGAGTTTAATGGGAGCACGAAATACTAGGGCGAGTCAATCACCACTTCATGCAGAAATTGAGGCTCTTATTTGGGCTATGGAGTGCATGCGAAATTTAAGGCAGTACACTGTAACTTTTGCGATGGATTGTTCTCAATTGGTGAAGATGGTTTCGGAACCTGAAGAATGGCCAACATTTGCAAGTTACTTGGAAGATATAGCACTTTTGCGAAGAAGTTTTTAGAGTTTAGAGCTTCTCCATGTACCAAGGACGCATAATATTAAGGCGGACAGTCTCGCACGTAGTGCAAGAAAGCAATCGTCTTTTGTGGTCCATATGGATTCGGAGCTACCGGTTTGGTTTTCAAAGTCTAAATGAGTCTATAATATTGCTGACAAAAAGAAAATATTTATGATGTTTGATTTTTGTCTTTGATAATTATTTGATATTTGATTTGTACTTTTTGGAAACGTAAATAATAACTTACTAATTACTATACTGATTTTTAAATTAATGTAATTATGCCCTGTAAATATGGCCAAAACACATAGTTTGGCAAATAAATGCTAAATAATAAATATTGACTACGTGGTTAAGAGGATGAATATCAACCACAGAAAAAAAAATGTAAACGGAAAAGAGAGCGAGTGTGCATAAAAATATCTTACTCTCAGCGTCTGCCGATCCGTCATAATTTAAAGACAGCTGCTCTATGTCTCTTTCTCTCTCTTTTCAAATTTTTTAAAAGAAGGAAAGGAATTTTAATTCATAAATCTTCGTTCATCCTAAAATCTTATAGTATCTTCTTCCCCGTCAACAATCGGAATCTGGGTTTTGGAAAAGAAAAACTTTCAAAATGGTCTTCACAGTTCAAACATAACCCTAGAATCGTGAGTTCGAAAGAAAGAAAAAAAAAACAATGCGTATATTGTGCGATGCATGTGAGAGCGCCGCCGCAATAGTCTTCTGCGCCGCCGACGAAGCTGCCCTCTGCTGCTCCTGCGACGAAAAAGTATATACTAACTTGCCTTGCGTGAAAACTCTCATTACCTTTTTTGTTCTCGACCAATGCAAAAAATAGTTTGACTTTCTATCATGAGCAAATATTCTATTTTTTGCATTGCTAAATTTATGGAATGTAGGAGGAGAGATGAGAGTTGTCTTCGAATCTCTCAGAGTGTTGTCTTTACATTGTTATTTGAGTAACTTCATCTTGTTATGTTACTATGTATGTCATCAGAATTTGCACTTTTTCTAATGGTGAAACACTCTATTTGCAACAGTAAGAGATTTACGGATCATGTTACTTTATTGTCCTATAACTTTATAAGAGAGAGAGAAAGAACATTTTTTTTTGTTACTGTCTTCAGGTTCATATGTGCAACAAGCTGGCTAGCCGACACGTCCGTGTAGGTTTGGCTGATCCTAGCAATGCGCCAAACTGTGACATTTGCGAAAATGCACCTGGTTATTATTTCTTTCTCTCACTTTTAGTTTAATTAGTAAAAGAAAGTTTTTGATGAGATGTTATTTATTCCTTTGGTGAACAGCCTTCTTTTACTGTGAGATAGACGGTACTTCCCTTTGTCTACAATGTGACATGGTTGTTCATGTTGGAGGCAAGAGAACTCACAGGCGCTTTCTGTTGCTTAGACAGAGGATTGAGGTTAATTTGGCTTCTTCTTCTTCTTCTTCTTATATTCATGATGCATTTTCTTGAGTGTTCTTTACAATGTGTGTGATATATCTATTGTGTCATGTAGTTTCCAGGTGATAAGCCTAACCACGCAGATGATCTTGGATTAAGGTGTCAAAAGGTCTCCACGTCAGGTCGAGGTCAAGAATCAAATGGGAATGGTGATCATAATATGATCGATCTTAACTCCAACCCTCAAAGAGTACACGAGCCTGGATCAAATCACCAAGTACGTGTCTATATAATGAACATTATCTTGACTACGGTGTCTAGTCTAAACTGTTCTCGTTTTTTTTTTACTTTAAGGAGCAGGGTATCGATGTTTAGCACAGATAACAACCACGAGCCTATAGGCGTTGTACCTGTTGGAGCGTTTATACGAGAGTCTTAAAAAGTGATCAGAGATACACAAAGATCGAGTAACAAGTATGTAGGCATGCAGTAAAACTATCATTATTGTGCATTACGTTTCTGTTTTGAAGAAATTAGCTTAGAAGACTCGGAGGAAACGATAAAGATAAGATCTGAGACAAATAAAGCTTTTTTTTTCCCTTCTGGAGTGATCAATTAGATAATAAAGCTTAGAAGAGATTGTGTATAAACGACTACTCTTCATAGTTTAAAATATGTCTCCAATGAAAGTCTCTATTAAGTAAACTGTCACACTCACATTCACTTTGATACAGAAAGTACTAGAATCTTGATAAATTATGTCAGTAGGTGTAGCCATTAAAGCACATGCCTTGCTGGCTTGAGTTAAGATATCACCGTGAGCCATTTATATCTCTCACTCTTTAGGTGTAGCCATTAAAGCACATGCCATTTTGGCTGTAATCTCCCATAAGGTGTAGACAATAAAGCACATACCATTTGGCTGCACTGCAATCTCCCATTACTCAATATATCCCACAATATGCTCTTTTAATGTTTCTCTCAACATCTTTTCTTGAATAAGAACTACAGTATATACAGAACTTGTTCTTTTGTTAGTTTCACTATATATATTGTATTAGATGTTGTGGTCTAGACAGGGAGAAAAGATAGAAAAGCACAACGTAGTTATCCTTAATACAATACTTTCATAACTAGCTAGCAAAGCAAGGGATTTTAAGTGTCCGAGCAGACAAAACTCAGTTATTAGTAGTAACGAGGTGGTGTGGTACAAAGCATCAGAATCAAGCTTAGACGAGTACGGGTTCCATACAAAAACAGCTTAATAGGTGTAGCCTTTTACGAACATGATCTCCTTGGCATCATCGGACTCACTGACCAAGCGAGTTAGCTTTGGCTCGGGTCAAGAGTGTCTCCTGAGCCGCATTCACGTTCTTTTCTCTGCCTCCCCATGGTCTTCAAGCAAGTGCCCGTGCGTAGAAGGACACATGCCATGGGTTCGTTCCTTGGTTCATTGCGTCAAGTTGAAAGGGCCTCTAGCTCAGATTGTCCTCCGGACAGGAACTGCACAAATAGATAGATGAAACAACACCAAGTCTTGTTTTAAGAAATAGTGTCTTCAGTTACAAAAAAAAATTACCATGATTCCGGGAACAGCAGGAGTGATTATGTTGCAAAGGAGCTTAAAAAAAATTTACCGAAGCCTGTTTATATAACAAAACAACTCATTAGCCACTTTCATCAGATATCGATTCGTGAAGTCTACATCAACGATCCATAGGCTGCCATGTCAACTCCCGCGTGGCAAAGAGTGGGGGAGCAGGTTCACTTGTGGACGGACTCTTTAACACTCGGGCCTTGAACAATTCTTACAAGGGTTTATTTGATGGGCTCAACTAAAAAGGCCCATAAGTATATTTTAACGATTCGTTATGAAAATAGGAGCACGAAATACACATTTGCATGCAAATTGCATTTTGGAATCATTATAGTGAGGAAGAAAACAAAAGGTAGTAGTAGGGTCAGTAATAATGACTGGATGCATATTAAGATCTTCTTGTCCTCTGTCTCCGACACGAAAACAACACTTGGACTGGTTTACAATCACACATTGCCTTATCAAAATTTCCCTTTTGTAAAAATCATTTTTGGTCCTCTTTGCTTTTAAGCCGTCAAATTTTGCTTCTTTTATATATTAAAAAAAAGACAAAAATTGAACAATTGGTTTGAATTCAATACGTTAACCGGTTAACAGTACCAACGTTAGACCGAATTGCTTACAAAAAGTGAAGGGAGTTGTTGTTTGTTTTTTAATCTGCATTTTTACCTTTCCTTCTTCTTCTGATTTTGTTTTTTTGGGATCAGCAGGAAGAAGAAGAAGAAAGAATGCAGATTCAATGCAAAACCCTAACTTTCACAGTTTCTTCAATTCATTCAAACCCAAAGCTGCCATTCCGATCTTCTATCTCTATACGGCCGTCTAAGACTACACTCCCGAGTTTCAGGAGAGAAAAGTCACTGGATTTGAGCAGCAGGAGGTTGTTTATAAGAAACTGCTCAAGTCCGAATCAGGAGCTTGTTGTTGGGTCGATTCCAGAGGAGGAGGAAGTGATTGAAGTTGGAGTAGATGATGCAATTTCTTCTGCAGTTAAAGTGGAAGTGGAAGTGGAAGAAGGGAAGAAGGGAGATGATTTAACGAATCAGAGTATTTGGGGACAAATGAAAGAGATCGTCATGTTCACGGGGCCTGCTGCTGGACTCTGGCTTTGTGGTCCCTTGATGAGTCTCATTGACACTGCAGTCATTGGCCAAGGCAGCTCTCTCGAACTCGCTGCTTTAGGTAATGTTGTCTATACATATTTTGCTTCTCTCTTCTCTAACTAATGAAGAGCCTTTCTCTTTCTTTCTTTTATATCTTTCTTATGTGTTACCTTAGAAAATCAAAGTGGACCCGTTTGTTTGTGTTTATCTCTCTGCTCATGTGCTGGAAACCCACTATCCTTTCTCTTTGATGAGCTTGCTTTTGTCTGTGTGTTTAACTTATCAACAACAGTTGCTGCTTTTGCTTTCTCTTTATTACTTTTTTACTAGATATAGAAACTACTCTGGGAAAAAATAGGTTCCACAAAGCAGTGTAGCTCTCTTTTTCATATGTCCCCATTTTTTAAACTAAAATGAATCTAAGTTTCAGGTTTTAGACATGTCTGTCTTTGATTACTCAAGGTCAAGGGAGGCTTCTTCTGTACATTTCATTTTGGAACATGCGATTGCCTTCTTCTCTTTGCTATCTTCTAACAGTAATCCAAATTTTCTTTATGGATGGAAACAGGTCCTGCAACCGTTGTCTGTGATTATCTGTGTTATACTTTCATGTTCCTCTCCGTTGCCACTTCTAATCTTGTTGCCACCTCTCTTGCTCGTCAGGTCATTACTCCAGCAAATTCAAGAATTTTCTTTATGTATGTCAAGTGCACAGAAACTTCCTAATTGGTTAGTGTGCTTATGCAGGATAAAGATGAAGTACAACATCAGATATCCATCTTGCTTTTCATAGGGTTGGCTTGTGGAGTCATGATGATGGTGTTCACAAGACTGTTTGGTTCCTGGGCTCTAACTGGTAACATTAAGATATTCTTTAGCTGATCCTCTAACAAGTTTGTGACTTGTAGTAATTCCTCATCAGACTGTTGACTGTTTAGTCCTCTTTCAGCTTTTACAGGGGCAAAGAATGCTGAGATTGTCCCGGCTGCAAATACATATGTTCAGGTTTGTACTCTATCTTGATGAACCCTTCTTTTTTCTGTTGTAAAATTTCCTGAATATAATGTTTGTGGGTTTTGCTGAGTATGTTGGCTCTATGCGTATAGACAAATCCTATGTAAAGATGTACTACTTTTACTTACTTCGACCCATGTTATAGCCTTGAGTATTGTTAATTTTCAGCCACTTGCCTCTGTCTTCCTTTGGTTTGACGATTATTTTTTTTTTTTTTTTTTCCGTTCTCAGATTCGTGGTTTAGCATGGCCAGCGGTTCTCATTGGATGGGTTGCTCAAAGTGCAAGGTCCCTTTATACTCCAGTTATCCTTTAGATATTAATAGTACTGTATCTCACTGTTGTTATGGTCTCCCTTTTCTTTTGTCTCAGTCTTGGTATGAAAGACTCATGGGGACCTTTAAAGGCATTAGCAGTTGCTAGTGCAATAAACGGTGTTGGCGATGTTGTCTTGTGCACCTTTCTAGGATACGGTATAGCAGGTGCTGCATGGGCAACTATGGTCTCACAAGTAAGCTGAAAAAATTCCAATATCGAAGTTCCATACCATGTCATTTAGCAATATGATGTTAATTCGACATGTATTAGGTTGTTGCAGCTTACATGATGATGGACGCATTGAACAAGAAAGGATACAGCGCGTTCTCACTCTCTGTTCCTTCTCCAAGTGAACTCTTGATGATCTTTGGGCTTGCTGCCCCAGTATTTATAACTATGATGTCAAAGGTTACTCTATTTCAGACACTCAGTTGCAACATGATCGTGTCTTATCATATCTGATAATTTCTGTCTTTTTTCACCCCTTTAGGTTTTGTTCTATACGCTCCTTGTGTACTTTGCTACATCAATGGGTACAAGCGTCATAGCTGCTCATCAGGTAATATAACTAACCATGTCTCCTGATTTGAGTATGTTATATTAACTTCTTTGGCTCTTTTTGATCTCTAGGTTATGCTTCAGACATATACTATGTGTACGGTTTGGGGGGAGCCACTCTCTCAAACTGCACAGTCCTTTATGCCTGAGTTGTTATTCGGAATCAATCGCAATTTGCCTAAAGTAAGCTCTTTGTTGAGACCATTGATACATCTTGTTTTTATTGTTGCCTAAAGCATCTGCGTTGTCTGCTGTTGTCTGTAGGCTAGAATGCTTCTGAAGTCACTGGTTATCATCGGAGCTACACTAGGAATAGTAGTGGGAACCATTGGCACAGCAATTCCATGGCTGTTCCCTGGCATCTTTACACATGACAAGCTTGTCACGTTCCAGGTATTTTACTATCTTCTTTACAATTTGTCTCATCTGTACCTGTCTGGCATCTTGAAACACTTTCTCCGTGACAGATGCACACAGTCATAATACCATATTTTCTTGCTTTATCCATCACTCCGAGTACTCACAGTCTTGAAGGCACCTTGCTAGTAAGTTTGGACTTTTGTGTCTCAAGAATCAAGATTTTCCTATTACACACGCAAACCTTATGCTAAAAAGATAAAAAAACTGTTGTTGTAAAAATGAAGGCTGGAAGAGATCTTAAATATATCAGCTTGTCAATGACTGGATGCTTTGCCATTGCTGGGCTTGTAGTTATGGTACTCACTCACTCTTTGCTTCCTTCTCCTGAATTTTCAAAGTATATAATATATGTAACTCACTCTTCTCTTTGCATTGACTGTTTATAATTGACTAAAAGCTTCTGAGCAAAGGAGGATTTGGGTTGAGAGGTTGCTGGTATGCTCTCGTGGGATTCCAATGGGTAAAGAAAAAAACTTACTTACATCTTTAGTATAATGCCATATAACCCAATCCACACACATTTTAATCTTAACATGAATTGTCGCAGGCTCGGTTTTCTCTAGCCCTGATACGTCTTCTATCACGGAACGGTGTGCTTTACTCGGAAGATACAAGCAGATATGCAGAGAAAGTGAAAGCTGCTTAGCTTAGAAAGTCACCACTGTACCTCAAAAAAAAAAAAAAAGTATAAGGGAAATAGAAAAAAAATCTTCATTCATTGTGTTGTAGATCTCAATGAAACTCTATTTGATAGTATTTGTATTCTTGAATAACATTAAAAGAAAAATATATTCAGGCTCTCCCTGTATTCAAAAGATGATACAATCAAATCAAATCTCTCAAGTAACTCAACTAGCTCCTCTTTGCTATCAGTTACAGTCTTTCATTGCAGCTAATGCTCTCCTTCTCTTTTTGCTGGAACTTTTGGGATATTTTAATATCATTAGTCAAATAGTATTCATTGTTGAAATTTAACAAATAGGGTGTTTGGTCTAGTGGTATGATTCTCGCTTCGGGTGCGAGAGGTCCCGAGTTCGATTCTCGGAACACCCCTAATTTTAGTCATGCAGGCAAAAGCTATTCATTCTCATTGTTGTACAAAAAAAACACGACTAGTTCTTTTCGTAATGTTTTAAATGGCACGCATTCTGTCACACGAGACCAAAACTGCAGTAAAAGTTTGTACAATAACAATAAACAGCATCAGTAACATACAAAAAAAAAAACATACAACAGATACAATCGGTACACCGTTATATTAGATCCTCTTGAAAATGTGTTTTTATTGACAAACAATCTGTTCTCACAAGAGCAGAAACATATCATCTTCTACTCTTGACCCCTCTTCTGTTTTGCACCCTTCAACGCAAGAAGAGAAGCTCCATAGGAAGCTTCCGTGTGGACGGCTTTGCTCACAGGCAAACCAAGAACTCTCTCCCTTATCTTTATCCACTTGTCGTTCTTGGCTCCACCTCCTGCTGTCAACACTTCCTCCGCCTCCGTTGCTCCCATCTCTTTCAACAACTTGTAGCCTTTCCCCTGTGTAATGTATACACACTGAAGTTACTTGGTTGCTATTTAAAGCTTTTAAACTCTCCACTAGCTCTCTACCGGGAACTTAAAGATATACCCAAACTTAAATTTAATCGAAAACTTAAAGATCATATGACATAACCATTTTGTTCAGGGTGATAACTTGTGAAGAACACTATGATCGTTAGTCATGGTAGTAACCGCCTAGAGAAATAATTTGTACCTCAATACGTGCGATCGATTCCAAGATACCATGCAAGTATTCAACATCGCTGTTTGGGCGTGGAAGTAATCTGCAACAATTAACCATGCATTGTAAGTGAATCTACGCAGATTAAATGTACAGAGAGAGAGACCTGTGAGAACATGAGAAGTGCAGACAAACCTGGGAGCCAAGTTAGGGTCAGCTATGGGAAATCTTTCGCCGTTGCTTTTCAGAGGATAGTAATCTAGTGGAGATGCAACCGCAGGATTGATTTCTCGGCTCAGTTTCTCTAACTCTTCGTCACTGAAGAGCTGTCTGAGAATAGCTCCACCAGTGTTGGAAGCTCCTCCTACCAACCATTTGTCATCCAGGCGATGGCTGTAGACTCCATACCTCGCATCATCCACCCTTTTGGTGCTCAGAAGTTTGATGGCTAAGGTCGACCCCAATGAAGTTACCTTTAGAAACGAATTATTCAAAGGAATCATGCTAACATCAAACCGTGGAAACGTAACTATACACTTGGAAGAGTAAATAACATTCAGAAAGCATTGCGGAGTTCTCTTACTGCTTTCCCAGGTTCAGTTGCGCGTGCTGCAAGAAATGCAGCAATGCTATCAGTAGTACCGGTGCAGACAATGCAATCATCCGGAAATCCTGGTCAAAGCCAAAAGGAAAAATGAATCTCTATGTTACTTTCTATTTATTTCTAGGATGTAAGAATTTTCTTTTACCGAATTGCCTTGTAATGCTATCTTTTAGATTGCCTATTGACGTTCCTGGAGCTTGCACTGTAGGTAATAACTGGGAATAAGGCTGACTTATCAACCATGATGGATATGATTCACTCTCAGGATCATAGCCCACCTGCACTCATATCCAAAACAGAAAAAAGCACTTATGAGTTACATTCTCTTGTTAGAATTTGATATTCTCATGATACAGAGAATAATTCATGGCTGTTACCTTCAATGCGTTATTGTAATCTGAAACTCCGAGTTTACCATGAAGTAACCACAACAACCAATCAGCCTGATGCAGCAACACCGCTGATTCTCTGTTTGGAAGCTTAAGATTCCACCAAGAGACGAGCTTGCACAAGGTAGAGGAACCAGAGCAGACAGTGTGGTTCGCTGGCGCTATAGACATAACCTCAGGGAGAGCATCAGGGCAGCTCTGGTTGTAGAGAAAAGGCTGACACAGAACTTCCCCACTCTCACTGCTAGTCAAAAATTCTTGAATAAGCAAAGGAACTTCAAACAACATCTCAATGATGAATCACATGCCTGTTTAAGATGAGGGTTGTTGCAGAAGTTCCATCAAGAGAAATGGAAGAGACGAGGGAGCGAAGAGTAATGGGAATGTCTTCAAGCAAGGAGAAAAGAGTTGATTTCCATGAGCTAACCCAATCCATGCTTTCTTCCCTCTATCTAGATCACAAACAAACAAAACATCTCAGCCCATATAAAATATCCGAGGAGAACGAACACTAGCTATTTTTCTTAATCTTGTTCTTAAAGTAGTTCAGCTTTTTTTATAGAGCATCTACTGATGTGTATATAAAGATCTCAAAGAAGCATATAGTTTGAGCATTAATGCAATTTTTTACCATGAAAGGAGGATACTCTCTTTTGCCTTCAGCTCTAATCACTCCTTGTTCATCAATGACAGTAAAACGAGCACCTGAAGTACCAAAATCCATACCCATATACAGTTTTTCTACACTCCTATCATTATCAGCCATAGCTCTTATCAAACCAGGTCGGTTACTGTAAAACCTAGTTCTTGGTAGAGGGACACTCCTTGAACTACAACACCCTGAGATTCACCATTGTACCATTATTTATTATATCAGCTCTTTCCCAAAAATCAAATTCGAGAAAGTAATCAAGTTATATTAGCATATTCATCATTTTACCTGATTGTTTAGGAGATTGGAAGAGCTCAAAAGAAGAGATCTGAAATTGACCAAGCATCAGCATCTCTCTCTTCTCTCTCTACGTGGCTCTCGTTTCCTCCTTTGTGTGTGTGTGTGTGTATCTGCTTTCTTCTCCAAACTCCATAGATAAGGAGTTCGTGACCGTTGGATTGCCTGATTTCAAACCAAAAGCAGTTGGGCTTTCGGCCCTAGCAGTCATTAGTTTTCTTCACATATATCATTGAACGGTTCTATTAATATGCGTGTGGTTTTGGTTTCCCATTTTCAGAAAATGGGTCCACACTAGGCCCACTTTCGTTGCGGCCCAGAAGTCATAATGATGACCAACTCCTCTTTGTGAACCATCTTTTTCTAGATAATATTTTTGAAACTGCGAATCATAATTAATACATACTATTATCTATCTTTTATATCTGTTTTAACGTAATTTGTATGGCTTGATTTAGAGTTAGATTCCCAGCATTGAGTAATGTAATGGTGTGTTCGTGTATTATGAAGTTCAAAATCTATAATTATTAAAATATAACAACACCACATGACACGTGAGGGGAAAAAGCATGCGCGTGTGAGCCAGTTGTGCGGTTGAGCTTAAAAAGTGGGAGATATGACAACTACTCATCTGTTACTTTAATTTAGCTTCGAGAGGCCAACACTCTTCTCTATTTTATATTAAGCTCTGTGGACCCCACCTACTCATTTTAATGTGTAACATAAGCATATACACAAAGAAATACGATCTACGTGCTTGTAATAACTTCATGCTGTTGGATTTTTTTAAAACTCTTTATTTTTAAAATTACATAATACGGACGGTATTTGTCTTTTTGTGAGAAAATTTAATACGTAATCTATTTGAGGAATATGTTTCGTTTATTATTAAATTTCAGTACTGAATCTATTTGACATGTATTTATGTTTAATAGAATGCCAATATATACTGTCACAAGATTTATTAGATTTCTATTTTTACTGTCGATTTCAATTTTGATCGGTTAGGTTGTGAACTGGAACAAAATGTTTTAACGCATCAAAGGGTAAAAAAGACAAAGCATTATTTTTACTGACCCATCTTTCTTCCCGCTCATTTGGCTCCGTCAGTCACATTTCGAAAACTTTTTCTTAACCCGGTTCGCGGTTCTTTATAAAATCACTCGACCACGTTAAATTTTCAAACCTCCAAAAAACTGGTCTTTGAGCGAGAGCCACGTCAGCAGCACACAGTAAATAATTCTACTTTTATTAATCAGAAAATTTCAAAATCTGTAAAAAACAAATATCTTCAAACGATCTCTCTCTCTCTCTTCACCACCATCGCGTGAAGAAGACGAAACAATCGCTCTCTCCCTCTCTCTCTCTTGTGGTCTCACTATCTCTTTCTCACAATCACATAGCTCAACTCAACAATGGAAAAGTAGAGAGAGAGAAAGAAGGAGGAAGAAGAAGAAGAGCATAATGCTTTTTTTTTTGGTGTGACCCCAGCCATGTGAGCCTACACTGACACATTCACATTTGGAAGTTTTTTCGATTGATTCTTTCTTCCTTCCTTCTTCCACAATTCTCACCGATTCGTGAATGGCTTCATCGTCATCTAGAACAAGGAGCCGTTCTCCTTTCTCTCACCGACGACCTCCGAGTCCTTACTCCTCCGCTTCCTCCACTTGCTCCTCTCACATCAACAACAACCGCCTCTTACCTCGCTCTTCTTCCTCCACATCTGCTTCCACAATCTACAATCCCGCCGCCCTAACCGGATCCCGATCTATGGCGACTACTCGCACCGTCTCCGATCCCGGTAGTCTCATCGGCGGCGGCTCCGGAAACTATAAACCTCCATCTCCCGTTCCTTACTCCTCGGACGCGTTGATTAGCGAGCCTATGTCGACGACTACTACCTCCGATCGCCATAGCATCTCCGTCACCGTTCGGTTTCGTCCGATGAGGTTACGCTTAGATCTGGGCGTTTCAAATTTCAGATCTATTTTGATTCGATTTTTTTTGAGTAAAATGAAATTTGGATTGCAGTGAGAGGGAGTATCAAAGAGGAGATGAGATTGCTTGGTATCCTGACGCTGACAATATGGTCAGGAATGAGTATAATCCCCTCACAGCTTACGCATTCGGTACTGAGAATATTCTCTCAATTTAGTCATTTACTGTTCATTAATTAGGGCTTCTGTTAACGTTTCTTGCGAATATGTTGATGCCAGATAAAGTTTTTGGACCACAAGCGACAACTATAGAGGTCTACGACGTAGCTGCAAAGCCTGTTGTCAAAGCAGCTATGGAAGGTGTTAATGGTAAGGAGTATGGCTATCAATTAAAGTGGACTTTTGCTAGTAACATTGCTTTCTGAGACTGTGTTGGCAACTTGTGACAGGTACCGTTTTCGCTTATGGTGTTACAAGCAGTGGAAAGACGCATACAATGCATGTAAGTTCTCTCTCAGTGTGTGGTTTGTTTCCTTTCCTATATGTTGCAAAATATATCATATAAAGACCGGATGACCTTGATTATAGTTGCTAAAAATGTTTGATCCGCCGTAGGAAGGATAAAAGATATTTTGATTTAAGATTGACCAAAATTATCTTCTGTTAATTCATCTGATGATAATGTGCATAACGTTCGTACATGATGACAATTGGCTTTCATTTGCAATATGCTCAGGGGGATCAAGACTTTCCTGGAATCATACCATTAGCAATAAAAGACGTGTTCAGTATCATCCAAGAAGTAAGTAATCTTGTTCTACATTTAACCTTTATGGTCCTCTACTGATGTACAGTTCTTCATGAACCTTTTCGTGCAATGATAGATATTCTAGTTTCTTACATCATTTTTAATTTCAGACTACCGGAAGAGAGTTCTTGCTCCGTGTTTCATATCTTGAAATATACAACGAGGTATGTGAAAATATCCATTCATCATATAATATCATTTACTGACACGGTAAATAGACCCTCTTGTTCAGGCTTTATCTTCAGAAACAGTTTCATATTTTCCTCACTTAGAAGAATATCTCCCTTTGTTTAAGTATTTTGTCCGATAACTCATCATGTCTTTGGTTTTTGGCGAACGTTCTTATATGTCCCATATATTGGTAAGTTATCTTGTTTTTATCCTTTTATCAGGTGATAAATGATTTACTGGATCCAACAGGGCAAAATTTACGCATTAGAGAGGATTCCCAGGTTTTAACTTTGCCCTCTTTCATACACACACATGCAAATACAACTGTATATCAAACAAGAGCATTTGCTTGTTAGTCTAATTTCACATTTTCTTTCTGGCAAGGACTAGAACGATGACAATATATGATGAATTGTTCATGTTGCGTCCATTCTGTTTCTTTTATGATATCTTGGTTGATCTGGAGTGGATACTGTCTGTAGGGCACTTACGTTGAGGGTATCAAGGAAGAAGTTGTTTTATCTCCAGGTCATGCGCTATCTTTCATTGCAGCTGGGGAAGGTAATTAGAAGAATTACTTCCAAATCATGTTTTCGCTCTATTAGATACTCTTTTTGCCTTTACTTACTAGTGTTTTGATCTTCAACGGCAGAACATCGTCATGTTGGCTCAAATAATTTCAATTTGTTGAGCAGCAGAAGTCACACAATATTTACACTGGTACAACTTTAATCTAGCGAACATCCCATGTTTTATTCCTAATTCTAATTTACTTCTACAGTTGTCCTTGCTATGCATTTTAAGGTTCAACTATTGTCTGTTTGCAGATGATTGAAAGCAGTGCTCATGGAGATGAATATGATGGAGTTATTTTTTCTCAGCTAGTAAGGGTTCTTTCTTCTGTCATTGCATAAATTTGTTCGTCTTTTAGACAGTTCTCTCACAGTGTCTCTTTCTTGCTTAGAATTTGATTGACTTAGCTGGGTCTGAGAGTTCCAAAACTGAGACAACTGGACTAAGGAGGAAAGAGGGTTCATTCATCAACAAGAGTCTTCTGACTCTTGGAACTGTAGGTTTCTCTCTTTCTGGTTGAGCTTTTTTAATCTATCGGATGGTTTATTTCTTTCCAATAATGGTTTACTACCACATCCGATTTGGTGGTACTAGAGGCTTAGCAAGAGACTTCCAGTCCTATGGAACATAATTCTTGTTAAATGTATTCTTCAGTGCATGACGTAGTAATGCTAGTGTATCTTGATGATCAATGCCTCTATTTCTGAGAAGTCTCTTCTCATTTATGCGTGTGTATACATGTCCAAGATAGCATCTTTAGTTAACTATCCATTAAGATGAATTTTAAGGATGTTATGATTATAGCGATCTCGTATGGTTTCAACATGTAGGTAATTGGAAAACTAACTGAAGGCAAAACAACTCATGTCCCATTTCGGGACTCTAAGCTAACTCGACTCCTGCAATCTTCATTGAGCGGGCATGGACATGTATCGGTACGACTCTTCTGTATCTGGTGAATATCTCCCATTTCACCATGGTCCACGGTTAATTTTCATATTGTTTAGTTGTGATGTCTCAAACGTCATAGTGAAGGCAATGTTAGTTTGTTTATATTGGCTATCTGTTATAAGCTGCATGCACGCTGATGTTAATTCTAAATAGCAATGAGCAGAAGCTAATTCAGTTTTATTTCCTTAATTTTTTATAGCTCATATGTACAGTTACTCCTGCGTCAAGCAGTACTGAGGAAACTCATAATACATTGAAGTTTGCCAGCAGGGCAAAGAGGATAGAAATTAATGCCTCACGCAATAAGGTAACTTATTCGTTTTGTAATGCACTTGGCTTCTCTGTAGGGTATCACCTAAACCCTGACAAATTATTCTTGTTATTCGTTTCCTCTTGAAACAGATTATAGATGAGAAGTCATTGATTAAGAAATATCAGAAAGAAATATCGACCCTTAAAGTAGAACTTGAACAGTTAAGAAGGGGTGTGATTGTCGGTGTTAGTCACGAGGAGTTAATGAGCCTAAGGCAGCAGGTTCTGACCTCCCCCAGACCTTGATATTAGATGACTATTTAAGTTCATTCGTATCTGGTTAATGAACCTTTTCACTAAACAGCTACAAGAAGGTCAAGTGAAGATGCAATCCAGATTGGAGGAAGAAGAAGAAGCTAAAGCAGCTCTAATGAGTAGAATCCAAAAGCTTACAAAACTCATACTCGTCTCTACCAAGAGTTCCATTCCCGGATATATTGCTGATGCACCCAGTCACCAGCGCAGCATTTCTGCTGGTAAAGATGATGTAAGTTGTCCATTCAAATGAGATTATCACTATGTTCCTTCCTACTAGTTGCATGTCGGTACCTCAATGCACAAGATGTTTTATACCAGAATCACTCATTCTTTTTCCTTTTGCTCTTCAGAAGTTGGACTCTCTGCTCTTGGATGGTGACAATCTGGCGTCTCCATCATCGACTCTGTCTCTTGTATCAGATGCTTCTTCAGGCCTTAAGCACCAGCGGTCTTCCAGCAAGTTGAAGGATGAAAATTCTCCAGTTGGTTTTGGTGCAGAATTATCTCAAGTGAGTTTGGGATACTCTCAATTAGTCTTACTTCGGTTTTTGTTTACTAGAGTTTTATGTATTCCTCTTTCAAAACTAAAAGTTATAACTTATGGGCAAGGGTGTCTCATGATTCAGGGTCTCATGCAACCATTTTAATATTTTTCTGTATGAGTGTGATTTTTCTCTGTGCACTTGCCAGGAAATGACATCTAATAGTTGTGGTTATTGTAGGGTGGCATGACTCCAGATGAAATGGACCTTCTTGCCGAACAGGTTAAGATGCTTGCTGGTGAGATAGCTTTCAGCAAAAGCACCCTAAAGCGTTTGGTGGATCAGTCCGTAAATGATCCAGAAAACTCAAAACCCCAAGTACAGCTTCTTCTTTATATTTCTAGAATTCAATATAGCTGTAGGATTATGATTTTCCTAATTCTGACCCCACTAGAAAAAAAACATATACCCTTTCGTAAACTTTAATACAGTTTCTGCAATGTGTAAGTATATTAGCTTGACATAGCTCTGCATGCAGATCGAGAGTCTAGAAAGAGAAATTCAAGAAAAACAAAGACAAATGGGGTCTTTGGAACAGCGAATAACTGAGAGTGGTGAAGCTTCAATAGCTAATGCATCATTGGTAGAGATGCAACAGGTAATCTAATCTCCTCCGATCATCATTATCATTTATCCTGTTAAGGTGTGAGCACAATATGGAACAGCTGAATGTATCTTGATTATTTGTTGTTTCCAGAAAGTTATGAGATTGATGACACAGTGCAATGAGAAGAACTTTGAGCTAGAGGTAATATATGTGTCTTCTGTGGAATGAAACGTCTTGTTTTATAGCGAAATCCCTAAAGCTAATGTACATTTAATTGTGTTCTACCTATGGATCAGATCATATCAGCAGATAATCGTATTCTCCAAGAACAACTAGAGAAAAAGGTCACTGCCACATTCTTCTCTTTTCTTTTACATGCTTCATAGTATTTTTTCTGGCTTTAATCTCAATCATCATTGTTTATTCACTCCTGCAGTGTACTGAGAATAATGAATTACACGAGAAGGTGCGCCTTCTAGAGCAAAGGCAATTGAGTCAGAAGCCCTCGCCGTCTTGTTCTGGTAATACTGTCAATGAAGAGTATGTTGACGAGCTGAAAAAGAAAGTACAATCTCAGGTAATTTATCTAAATCTCATACCCTCTTGTCATATTTTCCATTCAGATACTCACAAATATGCCTGATAAATGGCTGCACCGGTAGCTAGGAGATGGTGAAAAAAACACAAAGATAAATATGTTTTCTAGACCTCTGGTTATATCGGGTGATGTTTTTATACTTCAGGAGATTGAGAATGAAAAGTTGAAGTTAGAGCATGTGCAGAGTGTGGAGGAGACGAGTGGATTACAAGTGCAAAATCAAAAACTAGCTGAAGAAGCTTCGTACGCTAAGGAACTGGCCTCTGCAGCTGCTATTGAGCTGAAAAATCTAGCCGATGAAGTAACAAAGCTCTCGCTTCAAAACGCAAAGCTGGAAAAAGAATTAGTAGCTGCAAGAGACTTAGCGGCAGCAGCAGCTCAGACGCGTAACAATAACTTCGTGAACAGCGTGGCAAATCGCAATGGGCCTAGGCCAGGGAGAAAGGCAAGGATAACAGACTCGTGGAATCTCAACCAAGAAGATCTGAAAGTGGAGTTGCAGGCGAGGAAACAGCGAGAAGCAGTTCTCGAGGCTACGTTAGCCGAGAAACAATGCATTGAAGAAGAGTATAGGAAAAAGGCGGAAGAAGCAAAGAGAAGAGAAGAGGCTTTGGAAAACGATCTAGCCAACATGTGGATACTTGTTGCAAAGTTGAAGAAAGCCAGTAGAGGAGTTATGTCCGGGCCAAAAAGTAATGAACCTGCAATGGAAGAGGAACCTAGAGAATTAGAAAACAAGAGTCAAAACAATGCGATCTTGAAAGAGAGACAAGTGTTGAATGCACCTGAAGAAGTAATAGTTGCCAAGAGTGAAGATACATCAAAGGAGGAACCCCTCGTTGCTCGTCTTAAGGTACCTTTGCAAATTTGCCTTGTATTTTCTTTCATTATTATGAGTTGACTATATAAGCCTACTGCACAGTCTGTTGGATCGGGTTAGAAAAATACCTTCAAAGTACCCAAAAACATATATGCTTGTAAATGTTTTTTGGGTACTGCATTTAGTGCGCTTTTTTTTTTTACAAAACAGGCAAGAATGCAAGAGATGAAGGAGAAAGAGATAAAATCACAGGCGGCTGCCGCTGCCAACGCAGACGCAAATTCACATGTCTGTAAAGTTTGTTTCGAGTCGCCAACAGCCACGATTCTCCTCCCTTGCCGCCATTTCTGCCGTAAGTCTCATACCTTATCTTCATCAACAATTATTATTACGTACACTAAAGAATCACAATATCTGCCTTGTTTTTTTGGACATAGTTTGTAAATGTTGTTCACTTGCCTGCTCCGAGTGCCCAATCTGCCGCACCAATATCTCTGATCGCCTGTTCGCTTTCCCCTCTTGACCCCCTGACAAGTCTATACTCCCTCTCTTGAGCACAATGTAATTTAGTTATATTCCACCGTCACAAATCAATAACATCCAAAATACTTTATTTCAACAAGATTAACTCGCTTTTGACATGCGATTCCATGTGATTTTGCAGATGTCGAGAGAACTACATATGAGTCGAAGCCTGTTTGTTTGCTTATATTTTCCAGGCTTGAATGCTTTTCGTTTTTTTTTTTTTTTTTTTTTTATATATTTCCATTGGTATATCGTTCTCTACAAAATGGAACGGAAAGAGGAAACATAACATATTATACGTCTGCTCATGCTAAAGACCAAAGGGTAAGTATATGTATAGATTTATTGTTTTAACCGAAAATTCTTTTTACGAGTCTTAAAAATTGAACTAATCTGTTCATTTCCTCTGTACTGTGTTATGTCTCAAATAAAGAGAGTGGTCAAAAGAAAATGCATACATGTGAAAAAGTTAAGTAAGATTGTTACCAAAAAAATGTTAAAGTAAGATGTGTGAAAATCTATTGAAACAACAAAGTGCAAATGATCTCGGTTCTTTTCTGTAGTTTCTTGCAATCAAACCAAGGTTACAAAATTGTAAACAAATTCATAAGAACATTTTTTACATGTAACCTGATATTATAAAAACCTGGTAAGCAAATTAACGAGCAACTAGATTTTGATCCGCACAACAATGTTGGTTTTTTTAATACTAAAATATTTTAGATTATACAATAAAAGTTATTAATATATTAATACAATTTGATGTTATATATTATCTAACTTTATAATAATGTTTGTGTGGCTATCAATATTATTACTATAAATTTTATAAATTTGTATTTTGTAACAATTTTCAAAACATTATTATCTAACGGTAATATTGTTTTATTTCTGATTTGAAATATATATAGAAATTAAATGAAGTTGGACATACATAATTGATAAACAAATTTTTAAGATATTTTAAAAATTATTTTATATATATATTTTTTTTATAAATCAAAAATGAATATTTTTAATTATATTTTCTGATAATTAAAATTTCAATGAACTAATTATCAAAATATATTTTTTAAAAAATATAAAAGATCTTACAAAGATATTATCAGAATTTTCATAAAAATATTTTTTGCATTTCAAATAAAGTTAAAGATTTGAAAGATATTATATAATAATACTATGTAAAATTTAATAAACTTTTTAAGGATGACCCAAATTAAAAAATTACACATGAAATGAGTTATAACTTTTATTTTAATATAATGGATAGAAAAATAGTTGTTATAATCCCCTATATATTAAAAGAGAAGCATTGCATTTAATGCTTTCACACCACCGAGTACACGTGTCAGCTAGATAGGAACTCTCACTTAGTAATTTCCTTAGTTGCCTCACTTTTGAAAGTCATCGTTATGAAAGGTTAAGCTAGATTTCTAACGTGAGACGAAAATGCGTTGAAAGGTTAAGCTAGATGAATAACGTCAACGAAAAAAGTTGAGGAAGGAGTAATATGAATAAAGAGAGGTGATACAACTCATAACAAACCGGTTAGAAATAGGACGACGAAGATTGAGATCAAGGAGGA
>CAKOAT010225154.1:0-24765 GCA_932364175.1 Eruca vesicaria subsp. sativa | reverse complement strand
GTAATATATAATATTCTTGGAGTGGAGGTCAAGGTGAAAATATATTCATTAGTGTCAAAATATCCGAAATATCTAGCCCATACACATTAGGTTTACGGTTCCTATATAAATGAAAATCCTCTCATTCATAAAACTCCATCTTATTGTCATCTACTACTCAGTTACATTCAAGCATCTACAATTATGTCTGCGATAACTCTTGTGTGTGATTTGAAACCATTCAAATCGATGTGGAAGATAAGGGTGAAGATCATACGATTGTGGAAACAGTATTCAGCTGCTGGTGGTCTAACTATCGAGATGGTTCTAATCGACTCGAACGTATGGTTCTTCCCCTCTTTCTGTTTATATTTTTAGAATTTCTTTTGTTATTAATTTTTTCTTTTGTTATAACTTTTTGTAGGGTGTTAAGATTACGGCTTCCGTCAAAAAGGATCTGGTTAATCAGTTTGAATCCTTTCTGTCCGAAGGCAGTTCGAAGATTATCATCAACTTTGCGCTTAACCCCTCCTGCGGTTCATACCAAACAACCATACATCCATACAAACTTGGGTTTCTGTCGAAAACGCGTGTGAGGTGTTGTGATGCTTTGCCTGATGAGCTAACTGGTTTTGAACCAGCTAAGTACAGGGATATTCTGGATGGTACACTCAATACGGACTATTTGGTTGGTAAGTAGTTACAATTTAGTTATATTATATTTAATATTTGATTCGCCCAAACATTATGTAACACATCTATTATTTTTGCAGATATAATAGGCCAGATTGTCGAGGTCACCCCAATTGAAGTTGTTTCCGCTAATGGGAAAGATACCAAGAAAATAACTGTGGAACTTCGGAACGAGAAGTAATTTATCCATGTTATATAGTTTTATACTACTAACCCGTTATGGTTTACTTGGAGAAGGGGTTTTTGAATATCTTTTATTTATTGTAGGGATGAACGTCTACCAATGGTGTTATGGGGTAACTTTGCTACTGATGTCAGTGAGGCTATTGGAAGTGCCGGTGATAAAGCAATAGTTTGTGTGTTGCGGTTTGGAAAAATTAAAGTTTGGAAAGGTAATGAATCCGTTGTTAGATATTGGTTATGTTATACATCTTTAGAGATAATGATTGTAATATGTGTGGAGTAATGAACATTTACATTGTCATCTGCAGAGGAACGAAGTGTTTCCAACGCTTACAATGTTTCGGATGTCGAGCTTAATCCATTTATGGCTGAGGTGGATACATTTTTGTCACTGTAGGTTTTCGTTTTCAATGTAACTTTTCATGAATATATAGGGGATATATGTATATTATGAGGTAACTACTTTGTTCTTTGTTGTACTTCCAAGGTTGCCGAAAGATGAACTTCCATTGGTAGTTGTCCAACCTAAACCGCTTGCCCTGACAAATGGAGTTGGACCAAATATTGATATGTCCAACTCGGACCAGTCATGCATGCATAAAGCGTTTCTTTTTGTATTGGAATCTTTTGAATGACAATACCATAGCTTCAGCCTTATTATGTCTTTAGTAATTGAAGAGATTCCTTATTTTTCCGATCACAATAGATGTGCACCCTTATAAGTATCGACCAAGTCCACTACTTCTCCACCATCAAATTTCCCTCACAATATCTTTCTTCGTAAGCATGCATTTCCAAAACAGAGCTTGCGTTTCCCCTTAAAAACATATCGTACTCCGTCTCTTCTAATTTATCCTTCTTGGTTACACTGAGTGAACCTTTTAACTTAGAATACTTTTATCACTCTTTGCGCGGCAATGAATTCCGATTTAACGGTTAACGACTACAGCAGCGAGAGTGATTGTGATTCTTCTACCGTGCCCGGCCCCTATGGTAACGCAGATGAAGAGACCTATTTCAAGAACATCGACCTCAGTTATTTTGCTGCTAATCCACTCGAAATGTTGACTAAACACAAGGCTTTGAAAGAGCTGTGTTTGGAGCATGGAAACCCCGAGGCGCACTACATTGAAGGGTTACTGAGATACTTCGTTGAGCAAGATAGAAGTGAAGGTCTCTTTCATATACGTAAGTCGGCGTTTGGTGACAACAAAGAAGGTACGTATCTTTACGGTTTGCTAATGCTTGCCCAAGGTAGCTATATAACAGGTAAAAGGTACTTGGATAAACTCCAATGGATGCAAAGTCGAAATTTGTCGGATCAATGCTGGGAAAAAATCAAGATCTCACTCCAAGACATGCGTATAGTTTGGAAGAGACGACATTTACGCAATATGCAGAATCTCGCAGGAGACATAGAATGCAATCAGAATGACTTTAGCGAGTTATGCATCCAATGCTTTTACTACAAAAGGCTTAGGCTATTTTATCAGTATGTTATTGAGAAAGAATAAATCGTTTAGTGCTTTGTGGTGTTGTAATTTCAGTTTGTAAACCATCTTTTGGTTCTCTATGTTTGATTGCCTACGTTGTTTGGTTTATTTTAATATGGCTTCTTCCCTACGTAGTTTTGTGCTAACCATTAGGCAACCTTATGTAATAATTAGTTAACAATATAATAAGTCGATTGGATGATACTATATTTAATATAAAGGTGTTATCTTATTTTCAAGTTGTTGTTGATGTGATGATGTGAAAAAAATGCAAGTATGCTTTGATATAAAATAACAAAGTGTTATCTCTGATGATATCTATTAGAAATTAAAAAATGAGAACATGTGCGTTTGTCGTAACGTTATATCAAAATATGATGTAATGATATAGGTGCAAAGGCTCTTCCGCTATGGAACAATAACCTATACCATGGGAGTCACGAGCAATGAAAGCTGAACCAAGATCAACAATTGCTAAGATAGGATAAACAATATTATGCAATGTACATATCCATCACTNATTAGAAATTAAAAAATGAGAACATGTGCGTTTGTCGTAACGTTATATCAAAATATGATGTAATGATATAGGTGCAAAGGCTCTTCCGCTATGGAACAATAACCTATACCATGGGAGTCACGAGCAATGAAAGCTGAACCAAGATCAACAATTGCTAAGATAGGATAAACAATATTATGCAATGTACATATCCATCACTGAAGCGTTGTTTTAACAAAATACTAATAAGTTATACGTTATATTAACTGATACAATTTCTTTCACTCTCCGTCACTTACCCCGCGCAAGGCGCGGGTTATCACCTAGTCTATATTATAATAGTACAGTTTCCTTTGCTCTTAAGCTGTCCACGTATGCCTTTTTGTGGGACCCATCTTTCTTTTTTTAATGCATTTTATTATACGACGAAAAGAGATTAAGCGAAATCTTTCTAGAGGTTTCCTTCTCGATTCGCCTACCTCGATCTATTCTCTTAATCTTCTTTCTTTTCATCTTCATTCATCAGCCCTCCCATCTCCATTCTAGGGTTTCTTGATCGCTACTTTCCACCCTCTCGGTAAATTTCAATTCGTCGTCTCACGCCTCTCCGTCTCCTCTGATTTGATCAATCAGTCCTGTAAGGTTTTGGGATGTCAAAAGATTCTTCAGAGATGTCTTTCTCCTCCGATGTAGTTGTTGTGCAATCAGCCTTTGACATTCTCTAACTCGGTAGATCTGTTACGTGGAATCCAGAATTCACAGCCAGGTATCAACTCATTAGGTGTTCCGGTTGAACCAAAATTCCATCTTGTGCTAACTTATCTGATTATACCATCAATAGGAGAAGCTTTCAGAAAGGATAAAAAGAAGGAAGTTATCTCAACAGGAGAGCTAAACATGTTCGTCTTCAATTCTGAAGAACATGTAATATTCTGATTTAATCATCGCAGAAGTAGGTAAAGCCGTTTAATCTCTCTACGTTTCAGTTGTGGCAGTGCTTATGGTCATTGATGATCTCTGTGTTTGCAGCTATAAGCCTATAACTCTGCCTTACATGCATTGTATCTGGAAGCCATGGTAAAAGTATTCATTGACTGTTTCGAGAAAATGATTCTGAAGTCTGAGAAGCTCTTAAGAGAGAAAGAAGTTTCAAGCGGAGGAGAGGACACGATTGAGTTGGATCTTGAAGCAGAGTTCTCGAGTTTGGCTCTTGATATTATAGGGTTTAGTGTGTTCAACTACAACTTTGGCTCTGTCACAAAAGAGTCCCATGTAGTTAAGGTTTATTTATTTCTTGGAATTTTCTATTAGCAAGCTGGTCCGGTCCTTTCTTGAAAGTTTCTGTTATACATCACAGCCGGTTATGGAATCTTTTTTTGAGGCAGATCATCCGCGTACTTTCTAATTCCCGTATTGGAACTTTCCTCAAGCCAGATGGATAGCTCCAAGGCAAAGAAAGTTCCAAAGCGATCTCAATATTATAAGCGATTGCCTTGATGGACTCATTCAAAAAGCAAAAGAGACAAGACAGGTGTTTCACTACTTGCTGCTCTCTTCGTTCTACTGTTCAGTTTCTGACTTTGTTATCTTTGTTTCTCCCAGGAAACCGATGTAGAGAATCTCCAGCAGCATGACTACTCTAATCTCAAGGTATTGCTATCTTTTATCTCTTGCATCTTTACTAAAGGTTATGAAAGTCTTTTTTGATGTTTTTTTCTTGGATTCACAGGATGCAAGTCTTATACAATTCTTGGTCGACATGCGCGGTGTTGATATTGATGACCGGCAGGCAAGATTATATAACTTACTGTACATCAATCTTATAATCATCTTATGCTTATGATTTTCTCTTCAACAGCTGAGGAATGACTCATGACTTGATGACTAGGCTAATTGTTGGTCACGAGACAACAGCAGCTTCTCTGACTTTGAATGTTTACCTTCTTGCACAAGTATACTATTAAATGTCTTATTCCCATATTTTCCATGACTGCTTAAAACTCATTGTACAGTTATTTAGTATTTTGATTTTAAACTTGCAGAATCCTGAAAAAAAGTGGAAAGCTCAAGCGGAGGTTGATATTGTGTTTGGTGAAGGTGCACATACTAATGAATCGCTGAAAAAGCTAGAGTACGTTACCTTATAAATTATCTTCTTAGATCTTTCTTTTGGTCTATTTTTTCAATCATTTGACTGCTTTGCTCAATGCTTCTGCAAGTACATACGGCTCATCGTTGTGGAATCCCTTCGTCTATATCCCTACGGAATATTTACATTATGAATTCACAATGTTATATTCAGATATTTTTTTGAGATAGATGTAACACTAGGTTAAGGGTGAAGATTCAGAAGATCTATTTGGGTGATGAAGAGCGACTCAAGGCTAGCCGTACATTTCTGCTATTATAAGCCATCGTTTGTCTTCAAATGCAGCAATTTTTTTTGACGTCTTCTGCTATAAGCAACTTGCGGTTAAGTCAGAAAGCAGACATATATTATCAGAGATGATTAATAAACTATGAGCAAAAAGTTTAAATCCAGAGCAAACTTTAACCTAAAAAGCAATACTCAAACTCAGTTATCACATATATAAAGAGAGAATCCTCTACTATACGCACGTACTCACTCCAATTCTCCCTTGATGTGACGATTCTTCATTAGGGAGTCCTAAACATTGTTTTTTGTTTTTGTTTCAGGTGTTAGTGTTGAGGTTCTTTGGCTAAGAGATGTGCAAAAGTTTAGTGGCAGAGTAAGATTATCATATGGCTTAATGATTCATCTCGACGCCACCCTTTTGTTTCTATCAGTTTTGGACCAAAAATAGTTTTTATTAGAATATAATGTATGATTCGAAAGTTGCCAATATCGGGGAGTCGTAATATCTTCACTCAACAATTGTTTTATTTTATGTTTGTTAGTCTCAAAAATGAAGATCTCTTGCATCAATTAAGATCACGAGTTTGAATAATAGCAAATTAGTCAATACAGTTGGTGATACTACATTAGTCTGCATATCTGAATAATTATAGAATTGTTACTCTATTAAAGAAAACACTACTGCAAATCTTTATTTTCAAAATCAATTCCAGGGACAGTTAAAAAGCATAACATATTTACTGTTCGTATAAATTCTTCAAATTGAAAATCAAAATTTATCTCTTTTTCCATTCATTATTTCATTTGTATATTTACAACTAAATAAGTTTTGTTACCTATGGTCAAGAGATCGCTACTACAATAAATGGTCTATCAAAGCATTATAAATATATGATATGAAAACATTCTTATATCGTCTTAATCAAAAAGTGTAACTTTTAATATTTCATTCGTACATCATTATGGACAAGATAGACAAACAACAAAATGCATCAGAGCGTACAAAATACATCTATATTTAAATTTAAACTGATTCATTAAAAACACATCTAAAACTCTATTGTGTACCAATTCATTACTAATTCAACATTTGGTATTTAATAACTTTTTTATTAATTAAAAAAATAACCATGATTTAATTATTTTTCCTACAATTTGCAACAATCGTAACCGCAAATTTTATTTCATTTTCCTTACACTATTTAAGATTAATATACTAGCAACAAACTTATTTCAGTCTAACCAACACCATCAACCTCAGCTTTTAAACATGTAAATTCTAATAACAGTAACAGTCGATAAAATCATCAGAAATTTATATATGGTAATATCAACGTATATGAAATCATCAGTCATTCCTATAACAATTTAATTAAATTGAATAGTTTCCAATGTTTTCTTTATATCACCATTATTGTTAAGTCAGTAAAACAAATATTAACAACAAACAAACTACAAAATTTCATAGACAAGATAATGTTTTCGGCCCCGCGCTTGCGCGGGGGCTATGACACTAGTTTTAATGAGTACTAGACACATTCTCTCAAGAAAAATTTAAACTATATAGAATCAGGAAAATGCTTGTTTGGACAAAGAAAGACATGTGGATTATACATTCGGACAGGAGTTTTACGATATGTAATCACACCCTTAAAACAGGACGAACCACATGTCATACATAATAAATACATTATTTTTGGTAAAATAATAAACACATTATGATCAAACAAAACCAAAACGTTGAATGAAGCTTTATGTTCTGTTGGTTTAAGCTCGAAGAAAAAGGAAATTTGAGAAACAAGATAAAGACCCAATCTTACCAAGTCATGGAATATAGGATTTATGATATGTTTAGGAGTCATCTAAATGTGTTACCTATTAGGATTAGGAATTGCTAACCTCTATATAATAAGATGTTAATGTGTGACATAGATTAATAGAGTTTAGAGATTGAGAGTTCAAGGTTTTGTGTGAGTTTCTTTGAGAGAATAATTAGAAGAGATTACGTTTGAATTCTATATTTGGTATGAGAGCTTTACAAACGATTATGACGGATATGGCGATAACAATAATAACAAAACCGAAGGAGGAAAAATCTTCTTCGATCAAGTGCCCTATGTTAAATTCAACGAATTATACAGTATGGGCAATTCGTATGAAAATTCTGCTTAGGATTCATAAGGTTTGGGCATTATTGAGGGAACAACAGAGGAAGACAGCGAGAAGAATGATATGGCAATCGCATTATTGGTTAAGGCCATACCCGAAGCTTTAACCCTGCAGGTTGGAGAGCTTGACACTGCAAAGAAGATGTGGGACGCTATCAAGGCTAGGTATGTGGGAGTTGACAGAGTTAAGGAAGCTATATTGCTGACGTTAATGGCAGAGTTTGATCGTTTTAAGATGAAAGATACAGAGAAATTGGATGATCTTGTCGGCAAGATATCTGAGATAGCTTCAACACTTGGGGAAGAGATAGATGAAACCAAGCTTGTCAAGAAATTCCTCAAGTGTCTTCCTCGAAAAAAAATATATACATATTGTAGCTTCATTTGAGCAAGTTCTTGATCTTAAGAATACAAGTTTTAAAGATATTATAGGGCGAATCAAGGCTTACGAAGAGCGAATTTACGAAGAAGAAGATCATGAAGATCAAAATAAGCTCATGTATACAAACACGGAGCCTCAAAATTATCGAGAAAATCATGACGAGTATATGGGTACAGAGGAAGTGGAGGACGCTTCTCAAGGGGACGAGGCCGTGGAAGATACAACAGAGGGAGAGATGGAGGAAGAGATCCTTCACGAGTTACATGCTTTCGATGCGATAAGATAGGTCACTACACTTATTCATGTCCCGATCGGTTGCTACATTTACAAGAGGCTCAAGAGAATGATAAGGATGATACACAGGATACAGACAAACTCATGATGCACGAGATTGTCTACTTGAATGAAGAGAAGGTCATGCCAAGCAAATACGAAGTAAGCAACGAAGATAAAAACATATGGTATCTCGACAACGGAGCATCAAACCATATGATCAGAGACATGCGTTACTTCGCTAAGCTTAATGAGTCAATCACGGGTAAGGTAAAGTTCGGAGATGACTCTCGCATAGACATCAAAGGAAGGGATCAATTGAGTTTTTAGATCAAAACGGTGAGTCTGGAACCATGAGTGAAGTCTATTTTTTTAATGCTCCGACCGCCCACAGCTAATGGGCCACCCACGCCCACTCTCTCGGCCCATGGGGCCCATCCCGTTCCAACGGTCGGTCCGTTAATTTTCCAAGACTCTAGAGTCATGTTTACTGACCCTGCAATCACCACATGACCTTTCCCCGTGCTTTGGCCTCACTTACACGGTATCGCAAATCACTTTCCGATAGGTCACCCATCCTTAGACTACTCCAGCTTAAGCAAGCTTAAATCTGGAGTTCTCTCTGTATGTGCTCCTGAAAAGGTAAGTTCACTTTGACGACATAGGTAGTCAAATCAATCCTCTTAAGCCTTTTCAAATACTACAAACTGGGATGTTACAATTCACCCCTCTCAAAGAACGCAATGTCCTTGTTGCGCCCCACGACAGGTCTCAAGACGCCTCTTAGGTCAGAACTGAGATGGCTAACCAGCTCTGATACCACTTGTAACGCCCTGACCGCTCAAGGGTAATGGGCCACCCACGCCCACTCACTTGGCTCGTGGGCTCCATTCCGTTCCAACGGCCGGTCCGTTAATTTTCCAAGGCTCTAGAGTCATGTTTACTGACCCTGCAATCACCACTTGACCTTTCCCCGTGCTTTGGCCCCACTTACACGGTATCACAAATCACTTCCCAATAGGTCACCCATCCTTTGACTACTCCAGCTCAAGCACGCTTAACTCTGGAGTTCTCTTTAGATGTGCTCCTGAAAAGGTAAGTGCACTTTGATGACATAGGTTGTCAAATCAACCTCTTAAGCCTTTCTAAATACCACAAACCGGGATGTTACAATTACATTCCAGAATTGAAGAGCAACATCATAAGCCTCGGACAAGCAACTGAATCAGGTTGCGACGTAAGACTAGGAGGTGAGAACTTAACTATGCACGATAAAGATGGGAAACTCCTTGTGCAGGCAGTGAGATCAAAGAACGGGTTATATAAGATTCATGTGGGAGTAAAAGAGCCAATGTGTTTGATCTCCACGGTAGTAAGTGAGACTAGTAGATGGCACGCTAGGTTGGGTCATATAAATCTCGAATCTATCAAGTCGATGGTACAGAATGAGCTTGTAATCTGGAAACCAAACATTACCATTGAGAAAGAGATATGTGGATCATGTTTACTAGGAAAGCAAACAAGACAAGTTTTCTCAAAGGCAACTACTTACCGGGCAAGCAAAGCATTTGAACTCATACATGGAGACCTTTGTGGTCCCATATCTCCTAGCACCAAACCACGAAATAGGAATATCTTCTTGCTTATAGACGAAAGCTACTCTAGGTATATGTGGACCATCTTGCTCAAGGAGAAGGATGAAGCTTTTGAAAAATTCAAAAGGTTTGTTAAACTTGTAGAGCAAGAAACTACGGCAAAGGTAATGACATTCAGAACTGATAGAGGAGGAGAGTTTGTTTCAAATGAGTTCAACACCTATTGTAAAGAGAGAGGTATTAAAGGCATCTCACGGCTCCGTATACACCTCAACAAAATAGAGTTGTTGAGAGAAGGAATAGGACCTTAATGGAGATGACTCGCAGAATATTGAAGCATATGATGATACCCAACTACCTTTGGGGAGAAGCAATTAAACACTCCACATACATGCTAAACTGAGTAGCTGCACGAGCTCTGAAAGAAAGAACTCCCTATGAGGCATTGAAGAACAAAAAGCCTAATGTTAGCCACCTACGAACGTTTGGTTGTATAGGCTCTTCAAAGACCGTGAAACCCATCTGAAGAAGTTAGAAGATCGATCATGTATGCTAATGCATCTCGGTACATAACCAGGGTCAAAAGCCTATCGTATGTTTGATCCAAGAACTCAAAATATTGTGGTAAGTCAAGATGTGGTTTTTGATGAGACTAAATGCTGGAATTGGGGACAAGGCAACTCAGAACATGGTGATCTGGAAGCTTTACAATCGAGCATGGGAAGTTTGGAAATCATGGAATCATCAACCAGTAAGAAACAGAAACATGAACTCGTGTGATTGAGATCAAAGACGATGATGAAGAGGAGATGATATCTTATGAACAATCCGATGAGAATGAAGATATAGTAGAAGAGACAGATGATCCAATACTAAGATGATCAACAAGACTTAGTATAAAACTTAAGTACTTGGATGACTATGTGTTACTAGCAGAGGAAGAAGGAGAATTTTTGCTTATGTGCATATACAACGAACCAAGAGACTTCTATGAAGCAGAGAAATCAAAAGAGTGGATGTCGGCATGTGAAGATGAGATCGTGTCTATCATTAAGAATGGTACATGGACACTTGTGGACCTTCCACCAGAAGAAAATGCAATAGGTCTGAAGTGGTTTTTTCAAACTAAAGAAGAATTATGATGGAAGTATCAACAAGCATAAAGCACGTCTTGTTGCTAAGGGATACGTCCAAAGGGATGGGGTAGATTTCGACGAGGTATTTGCCCCAGTGGCTAGAATAGAAAAAAAATCCGACTTCTTGTGAATCTTGCGGCTTCTAGTGGATGGGAAATACACCATCTCAATTTAAAAACTGCATTCTTGCACGACTATCTAAAGGAAACGGTTTATGTGACTCAACCGGATGGCTTCGTTGTGAAGGGAGCTGAAACTAAAGTATACAAACTAAACAAAGATTTATACAACTTACGACAAACACCACGTGCTTGGAAAGACAAGCTAAATAGTATACTTAGAGAGTTTGGTTTCAGGCGGTGCAAGAAGGAGCCATCCGTATACTTGAAAAAGATGAATGAGAATCTCCTAATTGTTGCAGTATACGTTGATGATTTTGTTTGTAACAGGAACAAACATGAATCTCATCAACAAGTTCAAGGAAGAGATGGCATCAAAGTTCGAGATGAGTGTTTTAGAAAGATAAACGTACTATCTTGGGACTGAGGTGATTCAACATGATGATCGAATAACCCTGAACCAACGAAGCTATGCTCTAAGAATCCTAGAAGATGCAGGTATGAACGATTGTAACTTGGTGCACACGCCAATGGGTTTCGGTTTGAAATTTTCTCGAGCTGAAGAAGAAAAGGACATAGTTTCCACGAGGTATAGGAGGAATGTTGGATGCCTTTGGTATCTATTACATACAAGGCCAGATTTATCCTATTGTGTAGGTGTCTTGAGTCGCTATAAGAAACAGCCTAAAGAATCTCATGGAGCGGCAATCAAGCAATGCTTAAGATATCATCGGGGCACTACCACATGTGGTCTCACCTTCACACGTTCAAGCACGAGAACAACAAGGTTGATTGGCTACAGCGATAGCAGTCACAATGTAGATCCAGACGATGGCAAGAGTACAACGGGTCACGTTTTCTATCTCGAAGAGAGTCCCATAACCTGGTGCTCGCAAAAACAAGACACCATAGCCTTTTCGTCTTGTGAAGCAGAATTTATGGCAGGAAATGAAGCTGCAAGGCAAACTATTTGGCTGCAGGATCTACTAAGAGAGATTGATGAAGTGTTATGCGAGAAGGTGGTGATAAGGATAGACAATCAGTCGGCTATAGCACTCACGAGAAATTCAGTTTTTCACGTTCTAAGTAAACACATTCAGATAAGATACCACGAGAGTGTGTGGAAGCCGGCTTGCTGCAAGTGGAACATGTACCTGGCGATCAACAAAAGGTGGATATATTAACAAACGCACTTGGGAGAATCAAGTTCAAAGAAATGAGAGAGCTTATTGGAGTTCAAGAGTTGTCGGAAATCGAGTGCAAGCTTATAGGGGAGAATGTTGGTTTAAGCTTGAAAAAAAAGAAAACTTTAGAAACAAGATAGAGACCTATTCCTACCGAGTTATGGAATATAGGATTTATGATATGTTTAGGAGTCATGTAAATGTGTTACCTATTAGGATTAGGAATTGAATGTGTGACATAGATTAATAGAGTTTATAGATTGAGAGTTCAATGTTTAGTGTGAGTTCCTTGAGAGAATAATAAGAAGAGATTTTTTTTTTGAGTTTTTAAATGTTGATGTAAGATGTTCGCCCTGAAGTAGTTGACGTAATTGCTGAGGCAGACGTCGTGTTGAGTGGTGAAGACCATGTGAAGTCAAGAGGCTGAGCTAGAGTCGTGTAGACTTGGAGAGCAAGGGTGTATCTTGGAGAAAAGGCAAGAGGAATAAACTTGGGAAATAAGTTTATGACTTAAGGAAAGAAGAATAAGTGCATTCCAAGAAAAGGAAAGTTGCACTTAATGTTATGGAATATGTCCATATTGTGTTCCTTGGAGATTAGGGTTTCGGGAATGTGGAGATTAAGTATAAGATAACTATGGGGTCGTCTGTAGAGAGACAGAGACACAAAGGCTGATCTTATAGAGAGAGAGAGAGAGAGATAAGCTCTAAAAGTGTTCTTGGGTCGTGCTGAAGCAGTGGCTGAAGTACTTGACGGTAGAGAGACAAAAGCGGGTAGCTTAGGAATCTTTCAGTGATGTGTGTTAGAATGTTAACACTAGACGTGCAAAAGTTGAATAAGAAAATCTTGTAATAGATTGTTTAAAGGAGATTTAAAAAAAGCATTGTGGGTTCTTGTATTGTTTTTTCTCTTGGATTACTTTCTGCAGTACTTAATTGAGGTGTCTATTTTGCACTTACAAGTGGTATCAAAGCGGGGCACCTAAGTTATTGGTGTATTCCTGAAGGTGAAGATGGAGACGATTTTTACGATGCAGAAGGCAATCATGTTGAACGCGGACTAGTATGGTCATTGGAAGGCTCGCATGAAGCAGATGATTCGAGGAATCAATGAAAATGCATGGACAGCTGTGGAGATTGGTTGGGAGGAGCCTACCATAGTCACAAAAGATGAGAAGAAGCCCAAGCCAAAAGAGGATTGGTCAGAGGCAGAACGCAATGCATCAAAATTTAATGCAAAGGCGTTGTCGGCGATTTTTGGAGCGTTTGAAGCAGAGCAGTTTCAGCTGATTCAGGGGAGTACGTCAGCTAAAGAGGAGTGGGAGATCCTGCAGAATTCGTTTGAGGGAGATGAGAGTGTCAAGAGGACACGCGTAGATCATCTTGGGTCGCAGTTTGAGAATCTCAGATGGTCTGATGTTGATTCTGTGGCGAGCTTTAGTGCCAAACTCAGTGCTATGACGCATGAAGCATTTGTACTTGGGAAGAAGTACAAGGAGAAGAAGCTGGTAAAGAAGTTATTCCAAAGAAGTTTGAAGCTCACAAGGCAGTCTTGCAGATGACTACAAACACGGATGAGCTCAAGTTTGATAAGCTTGTGGGTATGCTGAAGGCACAAGAGATGGAGACAGACAGTAGTTCAGTCTCTACGTCAAGCAGAGCGACAAGGAGTATAGCGCTTGCAGCTGACAAAGATGGTGATAGATTCCAGAAGCTTGAAGATACTGTGGGTATGTTGGCTATGAATTTTGGTAAGACGAGTCACTCTGGTGGAAGAAATCAGTATGGTCGTCAAGGAGGTGACTGTGGTAATGGTAGAAAAAGAGACTCTATCAAATGCTACGAGTGTGAAGGAGTTGATCAAGTGAGGACTAACTGTCATGTGGCACAATGAAAGGAACTTTAGTGTTCTGAGTGCAGAGGTGTTGGACACACAAGGCGCGAATGTCCAAACTCAAAGAAGGGAAAAGGAGCTCAGTCGTCTGATGATTCAGAGTCTGAAGAAGATGAAAATGTGTTGAAGAACATGGTTGCATTTGGTGCACACAAGGAGGAATCTAGTGAATCCTCAAATTCAGATCACAGTACAGATGATGAGGAGTATCACGTGCTGCTCAACAAGTGGTTGAAGCTCAAGGATGAGAATCTGAGATGGGAGAGTGTGGCTGATAAGCAAAAACGAGTTGCTTGAAGAACTTCGTTAAGAACTGGCGGCTGTAGAAGAGAAGAATGAGTCTCTTGAAGATGAAGTTAGCAACCTGAGAAGAGTTGCTACTGGTGAACAAGAGAGAGCAAGGAATCTGGAACGTGATTTGGCTGAGAATCACAAACATATTAGAATGCTCAATAGTGGATCCAAGGAGTTGGATAATATACTCTCGATGGGACAACCAGCCAAGGCAAATTGAAGACTGGGATACCGAAGAGCTGAGAGTACTAGAGTACATCAGAAGGAGCGGTCACACTTCGTGCGAGGGAGCACACCAAAAAGTGAAGCCAAAGATGTTCGTCAGGAAGTACGTCGGGACGTACGACAAGGAGTACGACAAGAATTTCTACAGCGCGTGGCTGTGAGTAACAAGCCAAAAGTGGTACATCAGTGCAACAACATGAAGGTCAGGCAGGAGGTTCTGAAGCATGGGTGTGCATCTGGTACAAGGAAGGAGACTGATAGGTGCATCAACAACTGTGCCAGGCCCAAGAAGAAGCAACATCGGATGTGTTGTTGGTTCAGTGGGAAGGTTGGACACAAGAAGGTGGAGTGTTTTGCACGTGAGAAGAGCAGAAACATGGCCAAGAAGGTGAACAAGATGTTCATTAAACCCAAGAAGATTGAAGAGGTGTTCTTAGCCAAGAGTGGCTTACTTGATGAGATCAAGGATGAGACATCAGAAGAAGGATGCAGCTCTAGTAGGAGTGATCTTGAGGAAGATTAAGAAGCATCAAGTCTGGAGTCAGGACACGAAGTTCTCTGTGACACAAAGGGGAAGAAGATCGAAGTGCGTCAGGAAGTGATGTGAGATGTTCTTCAGGAGGGTGATAGTGAAATCACTCCAAGACAATAAAAACGAGTGCAGATGGCACTCAGTGTGGATGAGGAGGGGCTCATGGTCAAGGGGACGACGCATGAAAGAAGCCATGTCCTCAACGTAAGTGGGTCAAAAGGTAGTTCTACAGGTGCGTCAGATCGTAATGCAGTACTTGTTATTCCGCTGCAGCATGGGATGTGTCATGATTATACATGAAGAAGCAGACGGTGGGTCTGTAAGGCTTGACATCTAAGCATCTGTGTTTTAGCTTAATATGCAATCAACCAGGGGGAAAAATGGTGACATTCAGATTCAAGAAGTGCATATCTCATGGGGGAGAAGAGCATGGTGATGGACGTTATGAAGTAGATGGTGCTTATATAATGGGGGAGAAAACCATGGTGTGGTGCACATCTCGTGGGGGAGAAAAGCACGTTTGGTATGGAAGGTTCCAAGTGAGGAACACGGTTGTTGAACCAGAAGAAGGTTGTGCTTGATCGGCACACAAAGCTAAAAGGGAGAGATTGTTGATGTAAGATGTCCAACCTGAAGTAGTCGATGACGTAGTTACTGAGGCAGACGTCGTGTTGAGTGGTGAAGACCATGTGAAGTCAAGATGCTGAGCTGGAGTCGTGTAGACTTGGAGAGCAAGGGTGTATTTTGGAGAAAATGCAAGAGGAATAAACTTGGGAAATAATTTTATGACTTAAGGAAAGAAGAATAAGTGCATTCCAAGAAAAGGAAAGTTGCACTTAATGTTATGGAAGATGGCCATATTGTGTTCCTTGGAGACTAGGGTTTCGGGAATGTGGAGAATAAGTATAGGATAGCTATGGGGTCGTCTGCAGAGAGACAGAGACACAAAGGCTGATCTTATAGAGAGAGAGAGAGAGAGAAGCTCTAAAAGTGTTCTTGGGTCGTGCTGAAGCAGTGGCTGAAGTACTTGACGGTAGAGAGACACAAGCGGGTAGCTTAGGAATCTTTCAGTGACGTGTGTTAGGGTGTTAACACTAAGCAAGTCTTGTAACAGATTGTTTAAAGGAGATTCTAATAAAGTATTGTGGTTGCTTGTATTGTTGTGTCTCTTGGATTACTTTCTACAATACTTAATTGTGGTGTCATCTTTGCACTTACATTAAATTCTATATGTTCTCGTTTGTGCCCTATTCTTTTTTTAGAACCTTTGATAATCCTTAAATTCAGAGTCACAAAGTCTTTCTACGCCAAGATAAATAAAAGCACAAACACAAATCTCATCTCTACCTTTCTTCAAGGAGATTAAAACTAAACGTACCAGCCACCTGAACCCATTTACTAACCAAGACTACCAGATAACACTAACTTTAGTTTATGCGTGCAGCTTTGTACATCAGAAAATGATGTTCCAAGATGAAGCCTGACCTTTTATATGTGGATATCTACCTCACCGAAGAGAGATGAGAATCATTAAATGAGTGATCTTGGTTGTACTAGTTTGAAAGAGTTAAGAAGTCATCAGTGAAGTTGAATCAACGCAACTTGTAACGGGATGAGAAGAATGCAAACAAAAACGTCACGACCCGAGATGAACGCATAGATACCTCACGAAGACACATCTTAAGCGATTTACAGAATCTCTATTAAGAGTTTGCAGTTGGCGATGAAATCTGTGGCGGCTAGTCGGGAAGAATGTTAAGTCGACTAACAGGAAACACTTTAGTCCTAACGGGCTGAATATGCTTTCGAGCCGACATACCAAAAGAAAGAGGCCCTAAACGCACAGCTTAGTTAACCTGGACACGTGGCGTCCGCTGACTCGACTTTATGACATGAAGCTGACGTGGATAGGCTAAAAAGGAGTGAAACATGATTTTGTATAAATAGATTTGACAACACTTTGTTTACTTTTACCTGATACTAACATTAATCTCTATAATATATATATTTTTTGTGAGTATTTTATGGTTACTATATTAGGTGATTTTTGTTGGGGTTAAGAACTTTTTAGATATCAACAACAGTGAAGGAGAGGGCAAATTGAAGTCCTCTGGATATGGGCATGCATACCTGAAAGCAAAGAGGATACTGTATCTAACAATCATAAAAATGCCAAACATTTCATTTATGGAGGATAAAGTGAAAATTGAGCTAGGCCTATGCAAAAAATTCAAACCGACCGAAATAAATCAAACCAGAATTGAATTAAACCCCTCAAATACATGATTGATTTCTATTTTTCTATATATCTGAAATAATAGAATCGAACCAAACTGAATGGGACCGAACATTTATATCCGAATATATCAAATATATTATATATAGATACAACATATCTATATATATAATTTAAGAATTTATTAAAAGGTATCTAAGTATTTGAAAAAACCAAATTATCAAAAAATAACTGAACTACGCGAAATTATTTAAAAGTATCTGGATATTTAGTATCCGAGATTTTTATATGAATCTTCTCAATTACTCAATATTTTACTCATATTACTTGGTATTTTATCTGGATTGTCTTACTTATTCGAATAACCTAGTAAGAAAAAAACTACAATCGAACTCTTACAAGTATTTTTCGGTTCTTATTTTTACTATCTGAACCGACCCAAACTCAAAGCTATATGAACAGGCCAAACCCAAAACTATTTAAACCAATCCAAACCGATCGTTTTTTGTTTCTATATGGGTCATCAAGGGGTGTTTTGCAACAACAGAACTATATCCACCGTTGGGATCTCTTCATCGGTATCATGAGTTTCTTTTGTGCCAGTAGCAGATCCAAGTTGCTTAGGAGGAAGTAAACACCTATTCTCTTTATGGCCAAGTCCTCTGCATATTTCAAAAGCGCTGGAAATCCAATAATACTCCACATCTACCAAGTAGATATTGCCTTGCTTGTCAGCAAGCGCAATCAGCTTTGGGAACAGTTTATCTAACTCAACCTCAACTTAAATTTTAGCTTCCCGCATATTTGTTGGATCTAATCGAGGCTTATGTGTAAGCATTGGCTCTCCCGGACCTGGTGTTATGTGGCTGATACTAATCTGGAGAAGCATGAATCCGGAATATTCTTAAGGGTTACCCACACCGGATGTAGAGATCTCAGGGGCTTTAAGAGAGTTTACAAGACTCCAAGGGGACACAAATAAAGGACATGCCACACGCCGCGCTGAACAACCCATTTGCGAGTAATTTCATGAGGAATATGGAACAAGAACGATGACTCTCCTAGTTTCCGACAAGATATCTTACATTCCTTTCCCCATTATATTCTTTACAGCATGAATAAGACCTCCAGGTGTCAGGCAGGTTAGAACACCTATGGAATTGTGCTATAACGTATTATTCTTTATTCTCAGGTCCCAGTCTGAGAACTTTAGAAGGAATTGTCACCTGAGGAGTTCCATCAGGTCGATATGTCGGATCGGTAGCACGTAAAAGGTTTCTTGACAATTGGTTCATACAAGCAGCCCATGGAAACCGAAGACTACCGTCATCCTTAAGAGCTGGAGGAGGAATTTTTTATTGGCAGTTGCTATTTTGTTTGCACGGGATACGCCAGTTTCTCCTTCTTATGCATTTGAATATTGGCAGGTTCACTAATTGAAGGCCAGAAGGAGGCTATTTGGCTTTTTACCACCTCTGGGTAACCGAGCTTTGGAGTAGCAGGTTCAGGAGTGGTAAGTAGAGGCGTGGGGCAGAGTGGTTTCGACCATGCTCCCATGGAATGAACGAAGACCGTTTCTTTTGTGGTTTCCTCCTGGAGGTCACCTTTTCCAGAAACTTCATCCAGACTAGTTGGAACCAATGGTATTTCTTCCTCATTAACACGAATGCGCTCATCGGTGAGGGGCGCATAGGTAGGCTGGATGTCGATGGTTACAGAGTCAGAAGGAGCGTCTGTGGTTTCAGAATCAGGAGGTGGGTCAGTTGTTTCCGATGCAGGAGGTGGGTATGTGGTTGCAGGAGGAAGAGCAATGGTTGCAGAGGGAGTATTGGCTTCTGATTCTTTCACCGACGGAATCGTTAACGTTGGAGAGACAGGTTTTGGATCGGCCGACCATCGTCCAAGATATGGCCAGCGAGGATCCGGAGAAGAAGCAAGTTGCAGGTTGGATTCGACACCAATGACTACGACGGAGGACTTTGGCCCAGTTTCAGTGCTCCGCGATTCATCTATGTCAGAGTCCATGGAAGAGAAAGGGTGGAGCAGGCAGCCGTAGAAGAAGAGAGGTCCGTCTTGTAAGATACCAGACGGCACGGGTGACAACTCACGTGGATAGGTCGTCGATAATCTAGAGCTTCAAATTTGAAATTCGCCTCTGTTTTCGCTGATTTGGGCGCGCGTACGTGATACGCTCTTTAAAAATAAAGTTTTTTTTTGATAAAATGATTTAAACTTACTTCAGAAAATATGTTTACTTGTTACTCGACTTAATTGTTTCGAAAACTTATTTTTTCAAACCTATCCGAGTCAATTGCGAGTACAAGCCGAACACAGTTCAGTTCCAAATCTATAAACTTATTAACTTTGGATAAGAAACATATATATGCATTTCCATTAACAAATCTATAAAATCACTATTTACTATAAAAACTAGTAAATTAGTTCATACATTTTAAGTGAATTGTTTAAGAAAAATATATTTAAATGACAAAAAGATATTTTTTTAAAAAAATTGTATATGATATGGATCTTTAGAAATATACATTAATAAAATAGTAGTTTTAGTTTGTTGTGTATTGTATAGAAAACGAATTACAAAAACACATACATATAATTGAACTTTAATTAAAAATTAGACTAACTTTAGAAATATTTTAAAAAATGAAGTTTTTGACAAAAAAAAATTGAAGTTACCTATTCCGTAAACAAACATTTAAAAAGTTATACCATTTTTACAAACGAATAAATTTGAATACATTTTCAAAAATGAACTGTTTAAGATTTTTTAAAATAAATAACTAAGAAATAAAATTGGTAGTTAGTAGTTTTTGTTACTTGTTACCTATGTATCTTATACTATAGACTAGGTATGGATACGTGCGATGCACGGGTTTTGATTGATATGCAAAACATAAAAAGAAAAACATATTATTACAATTGTATGATTTTTTTTGCATATATTTTGTGAACTTATTTTAAGGAACAAACTTATTTTTTTTCATGTAAGTTTTGGGTTGTATTTCTGTTTAAGTAATCATAATGCATATATACTTATTAACAACTCTGTATTTACAACTAGAGAAAAAAAGTCACATCCAAAATTCAAAGTAAACCCCAACCCCGGAAAATGTATGAATTAAAATGAAATACAATGACTTGAAAAGTTGAAATAATCCAATCGAGTCAATGAAAACGTAATAAACATTCTAATGCCCTTAATTTAATATTTGTATTAACTTTATATGTTATTTTTCTTGTTCAAACATATTATACTAATTCTACTGTCACTTAGTAATGTTTATGTTGTCACTGTAGAATTCCAGATTTTTGTATGCATTTGTTATCATCTATATACTTTTTTTTTTGCATGGTACATTTTTTAAAAATAATAGCTTTTTAAAATTCAGTAGCAGAATCAAATTATAATTCAATCATTAGCTAATCTCGGAAAATACTGACAAACAAATTACACATTGCTATGTCTTAATCAAAACACATGCAACCTTGCACATTTTTCAATAAGGATTCTTTCATGTAATCAATTTCCAATCTTTTCAAGAAAAAATGATGTACACAACCTTGAATTATATTTTCTTATATAATAAAAAAATTATTTGACTAATAAAATATGTATAATATTTTAGAAAAATATTTACTTTCTCATCAAAAAGAGAAAATTCACTATTTCTTATCAAATCTATTGCTTCTCATTTTGTAATAAGAGGTACTACTGCATGACCAAAAAATCATTTTTTTATTTAGCTGGTGTAGTGTTAAATAATCTTTTGAATTCATTGTTTCTTGGATGATTCATGTTACTAAATTAAATAAAAATCTGAGTTAGAAAATAATAAATATAATAATCAAATATAATTATAATTGCACATAATGGTAATAAGTTGACATTGTCATTAAGTCACCCACAACAGCATAACCAATTTTGTGTTATCTATAAGCATAATTAATTACACATAAGCATAATCACACATGATAATAATTAAATTAACTTACGTACAACATTAGGGCTGTGCAAAAAAAAATCAAATCCGAAAATTCAAACCAAACCCAAAACGATAAAAACCGCTCTGAACCCGACATAAGTACCAAAATGATCTTTTTTAACGGTATTTTGAGTTATAAGTTTTACCCGAACCGAATCTGAACTTAAATGAATATCCGAAAGAACCAAAACTTTAAAAATTCAAAAAAACTTGTACCATACTCAATATAAATTTTTAATATGTTTCTAAAACACATTAATATATTATTGAGTACCTAAAATAATTAGTTATTATATGAATAATTAACTCAAATATTTATTCTAATATATAGTTTTATTTGGTTAATAATAATGTTTATGATTGACATTACATTTGAAGTTAAGTTACGGAAAAAAAGTTTAAAGTTTAAATATTATTTATTACGTTTATAGAATTCTTAGTTGTTAATTTGAATTTTTTATGTTTTATTTTGTATAATTTTTGTTAATACAAGACTTTTATTTGTCATTAATGAAGATATGTTTAGTATTGTCACATATAGTTCAATAACAAATCTTATATGGTAGATAGACGTTTCACAATATTATTTTGAAGGACAACAATATGGTTCGAAGAAGCTAAATACACAAATTTAAGAAAACGATTGAAAATATATTGAGTTTAGTCGAGTATAAATTAGTAGTTTTAGAACCGATAACCCGATTAGTATCCAAAACCAAAACAATTTCGGGTTCAACCAGATCTTGTACATGTTATTAAACCCGAACCAAATCCGACCCAAATTTTTGTAATATCTGAATGGGGCTGAAATTCATGAACTCGAAACCCGAATGAGCCCGAACCGAAACCCGATTGTGATCCCGATTGCCCAGCCCTATGAAGCGTCGTACAAATGGGATACTATAATAGTGGAAATAACTTACCTAGGGAATCATGATAATTACGACAAAAGAAATCAATATCAGTTTAATTTTAAGAAGAAAAGAACACATAAATATATAAAAACATACAGAAAAGCTCACCTTTTAAAATTTTTTATCTATTTTTATGTTTGGTGAAAAAATATGAGAAGTGAAAAAATATGAGTAAGCTTACTCCTATATGTAGATGTGAATAATTGTAGTTCCTTCTGGTTTATGTTTTTTTTAAACAGAAATTAACTATTTAAATAAGAAGTTGTTTATTCGTTACAAAATATTTGAAATAATTACTCTACAAATATTTCCTTGTTTAGGATTTAAATAAAGGAAAGATACTATTAAACATTCGGTTTTATTTCTTATTTTTAAATTATTATATAAATCTTTCTTTGATTCGAAAATTTTAAGAATTAAAAAGTTTAGAAAAAACTTACTATTAAAAAGTTTGTAAAAAAATTAATCATTATTTTTTATCTTAGTATATATATTTTATTAATCATGAGATATTAAGGCATGTGAAAATTTTATAAGGAAAGTTACTATCAAATATTTTTTTACAATTATTTTGTATTTAGGCTTTGAGAAAAAAATAGTATTAAATAAATGACTTTAAACATATTTTTGGTTTAGGATTTGTGAAAAGGAAAACTACAATTAAACATTCTTTGTTTTTTATATTAAATAAAATTTAATTTTTTTTTTCTAAAAATTCGTTATTGTTTTCTTAGTATGTATATTTTTAATTATGAGTTCTAACACATCTCACAATATCAAAAGGAAAATCATTATCAAATAATTCCTTAAATTATGTTTTATTTAATATTTAATAAAATAAAACTAATGTTAAATAAATTATTTTACAAAAATTTTTTGTTTACGATTTGAAAAAGGAAAACTACAATTCAATTTTTTTTTTTACTATTTACTATTAAATAAAATTAAATATATGATTCTAAATGAAAGTCCCAACGATGTTTGTGTATTTTGTTTGTTACACAAAACAAAACAGTAAAAAAATTATTTCCATAGCCCCTATATATTATTTGAGAAAAATTATAACATATTTTGGTAGCCATATGTCATCATCACAATGATTTTTAGAATCCTTAGAAAATTTTTGGTCCATTGATGTTAGGAGTTTTCAAGGCTCCTAGTCAAATGTTGTATAGTGAAGTAAGTTGTCGAACCAGTTCTGAGGGAAGTAGAAGCGTTGAGAATGCAAGTACTAACTTAATCTAAGTGCGATCGAATGTTTGGTTGGTTTTAAAGTGAACTAAAACTAAAATGTAAATAAACGATATGACTTTAACTATGAAGGTAAATGAGAACTCATGGGCATTGGGAATGTGACCTTGGGTGATCATGTTTCGAATCAAGATGGAAAGCAATCAATTAATCTGTCTACCTTAANGTTAAAAGCATAAAAGAGTTGACTCAGACATTTCATCGAACACCTTTTGAGTGGGAAATGTCTAGAGATCAACCTTTGAATGATCAGTTCAAAGAAAGCTTTAAGATTACTCTAATATGCAAGGAACAGGAAGAATCTACACGTAAAACATCTTGACTCTAACCTAATCACCCTTAGTCTCCCTAACCCATGAATTCAATGGTGATTACTCACTAAGGTCCATGATCATTCTTAAATCCATTCTAGGTTTCAGATTGATCATAAACAGAAACAGAAATCGACAAGATGAACGATTAGAAACAATAGAAAATCAATGATTCCAATAGAATATCTTTCAATAGAACTTAGTTTTACCAATGAAAATCTGAATAATCTGCCTCTGGAGGCTTACAACATACTTAAACTTAGGTTTTTGAACAGGAGAAACGAGCATACAAAAGTCCAAAATGCCCTAAAAAATTGTTTAACTTCGGGTAGGAAATCGGCCGCAGCGGCCAGGCACACCCGCTGCACCCTGGCCGCTGTGTGGGATGCATGTGGAGCGGCTAAGGTGACCCGCTCCAGGCACCCGCTGCAGTTGAAGACGCGCGGCTGGTTGGAGCCGCTGTGAGTGGGTCGCTGCGCTTGGGAGCGGCTTGGCTCACCCTCCATGCTGCCCGCTGTGAGTGTCTGGCCACAGCGACCAGGCAGGGCCGCTGTGAGTGGGTCGCTGTGACTCTCTCCGGGTCTAGATCACTCCTTTTGCTTCTTTTGAAGCTCTAATGAACCCCAAATGTCTCCAAAGCTTCCATGTGAAACTCCAATACCTAAAGGGGACTCATGTATGCAAAATGCAACCTAAACATGGCTAGAACCTAACCTACATGATGAAAAGATATGCAAAAGAGTAGATAAAACAATGCAATAATGCAAAACATCAACTCCCCCAAACTTGTCCTTTTACTTGCCCTCAAGTAAACTTTCTAGGACTCACAGGGGAAGAGGTTTGAAAGGGGGAGCTCATAGCCAAAAGAAACACTCATAGGATTAGATTTCACTCCAAATCCACAAACAACAACCTCTCTTATTGCACTCTAGCTTCTCTAGGCCTATCCTAACTCTTTATATCCTTACACTCATTGACAAGCATCCACACAGTTCAAATCAGCCAACTCTCACATTCATTTAGCATA
>CAKOAT010225043.1:2032-39381 GCA_932364175.1 Eruca vesicaria subsp. sativa | reverse complement strand
CTATGTACCATGAAAATATGTTTAGAGTACTTTAATATACATTGAGAGTGTGGTTTGGTAATTTTAAACAACACTAAAGTGTTTAAAAATTCTTGATAGCATTTATCAAAAAATTCAATTTTTTTCAAAGGGGTTAACCCACATATTTCAAGAAAAATTAGAAATTTTTTAATATTTGTTTTAATGTATATTTGCATCAGGAACTGACATAATATGAAGATTAAATAGGTTTGAGACCTTATATGTTCTTATTTCTCTACAAAATAGAGATTTTATCGGGATTATGACACTAATTAGATTGTAAATCAAGTTTAAATAAACTACGCGTTGAAAACTTAGATATGATGACCATGTACCATGAAAATATGCTTAGAGTACATTAATATACATTGAGAGTGTGGTTTGGTAATTTTAAACAACACTGAAGTGTTTAAAAATTCTTGATAGCATTTATCAAAAAATTCAATTTTTTTCAAAGGGGTTAACCCACATATTTCAAGAAAAATTAGAATTTTTTTTATATTTTTTTTAATGATTATTTGCATCATGAACTGACATATTATGAAGATTAAAGAGGTTTGAGCTCTTATGTGTTCGTATTTCTCTACAAAATAGAGATTTTATCTAGAATATGACACTAATTAGATTGTATATCAAGTTTAAATAAACTCCGCGTTGGAAAGTTAGATATGATGACCATGTACTATGAAAATATGTTAAGAGTACATTAATATACATTGATAGTGTGGTTTGGTAATTTTAAACAACACTAAAGTGTTTAAAAATTCTTGATAGCATTTATCAAAAAATTCAATTTTTTCAAAGGGGTTAACCCACATATTTCAAGAAAAATTAGAATTTTTTTTATATTTGTTTTAATGAATATTTGCATCATGAACTGACATATTATGAAGATTAAAGAGGTTTGAGCCCTTATGTGTTCTTACTTCTCTACAAAATAGAGATTTTATCGGGATTATGACATTAATTAGATCGTATATCAAGTTTAAATATACTACGCGTTGGAAAGTTAGATATGATGACCATGTACCATGAAAATATGTTTAGTCTACATTAATATACATTGAGAGTGTGGTTTGGTAATTTTAAACAACACTGAAGTGTTTAAAAAATTTTGATAGCATTTATCAAAAAATTCAATTTTTTCGAAGGGGGTTAACCCACATATTTCAAGAAAATTAGTAAATTTTTAATATTTGTTTTAATGCATATTTTCATCATGAACTAACATATTATGAAGATTAAAGAGGTTTGACCTCTTATGTGTTCTTACTTCTCTACAAAATAGAGATTTTATCGGGATTGTGACATTAATTAGATCGTATATCAAGTTTAAATAAACTACGCGTTGGAAAGTTAGATATGATGACCATGTACCATGAAAATATGTTTAGAGTACATTAATATACATTGAGAGTGTGGTTTGGTAATTTTAAACAACACTAAAGTGTTTAAAACTTCTTGATAGCATTTATCAAAAAATTCATTTTTTTCAAAGGGGTTAACCCACAAATTTCAAGAAAAAATTAGAATTTTTTTTATATTTGTTTTAATGCATATTTGCATCATGAACTGACATATTATGAAGATTAAAGAGGTTTGAGCCCTTAATTGTTCTTACTTCTCTACAAAATAGAGATTTTATCGGGATAATGACATTAATTAGATCGTATATCAAGTTTAAATAAACTACGCGGTGGAAAGTTAGATATGATGACCATTTACCATGAAAATATGTTTAGTCTACATTAATATACATTGAGAGTGTGGTTTGGTAATTTTAAAAAACACTGAAGTGTTTAAAAATTCTTGATAGCATCTATCAAAAAATTCAATTGTTTCAAAGGGGTTAACCTACATATTTCAAGAAAAATTAGAATTTTTTTTATATTTGTTTTAATGCATATTTGCATTATGAACTGACATATTTTGAAGATAAAATAGGTTTGAGACCTTATGTGTTCTTATTTCTATACAAAATAGAGATTTTGTCAGGATTATGACATTAATTAGATCGTATATCAAGTTTAAATAAACTACGCGTTGGAAATTAGATATGATGACCATTTACCATGAAAATATGTTTATTCTACATTAATATACATTGAGAGTGTGGTTTGGTAATTTTAAACAACACTGGAGTGTATAAAAATTCTTGATAGCATCTATCAAAAAATTCAATTTTTTCAAAGGGGTTAACCCACATATTTGAAGAATAATTAAAAAAAATTTATATTTGTTTTAATGAATATTTGCATCATGAACTGACATATTATGAAGATTAAAGAGGTTTGAGCCCTTATGTGTTCTTATTTCTCTACAAAATAGAGATTTTATCGGGATTATGACATTAATGAGATCGTATATCAAGTTTAAATAAACTACGCGTTGGAAAGTTAGAGATGGCCATGTACCATGAAAATATGTTTAGATTACATTAATATACATTGAAAGTGTGGTTTGGTAATTTTAAACAACACTAAAGTGTTTAAAAATTATAGATAGCATTTAGTAGAAAATTTAACTTTTCAAAGGGTTAACCCACATAATTCAAAAAATATTAGAAATTTTTATTTTTGTTTTAATGCATATTTTCATCTTGAATTGACATATTATGAATATTAAAGAGGTTTGAGACCTTATGTGTTCTGCTTTCTCTACAAAATAGAGATTTTATAGGGATTATGATACTAATTAGATCGTATATCAAGTTTAAATAAACTACGCGTTGGAAAGTTAGATATGATGATCATGTACCATGAAAATATGTTTAGACTACAATAATATACATTTAGAGTGTAGTTTGGTATTTTTAAACAATATTAAAGTGTATAAAATTATAGATAGCATTTATCAGAAAAATCAATTTTTTTCAAAAGTGTTAACCCACATATTTCAAGAAATATTAGAAATTTTTTTATTTTTGTTTTAATGCATATTTGCATCATGAACTAACATATTATTTAAATTAAAGAGGTTTGAGACCTTATGTGTTCTCAATTCTCTACAAAATAGAGATTTTATAGGGGTCATGACACTAATTAGATCGTATATATAGTTTAAATAAACTACGCGTTGGATAGTTAGATATGATGACCAATTACCATGAAAATATATTGAGACTACATTAATATAAATTGAGAGTGTGGTTTGGTAAATTTAAACAACACTAAAGTGTCTAAAACTATAAACAGTATTTATCAGAAAATTAAATTTTTTAAAAGGGGGTTAACCCACATATTTCAAAAAAAAAAGAAATTTTTTTTTTGTTATAATGCTTATTTGCATCATGAAAGATATATTATTAAAATTAAAGAGGTTTGAGACCTTATGTTTTCCCATTTCTCTAGCTAATAGAAATTTTATAGAGGTTATGACACTAATTAGTTCGTACATCAAGTTTAAATAAACTACGCATTGGAAAGTTAAAAATGATGACCATGTACCATGAAAATATGTTTAGCCTACATTAATATATATTGAGAGTGTGGTTTGGTATCTTTAAACAACACTAAAGTGTTTAAAAATTCTAGATAGTATTTATCAAAAAAATTCAATTTTTTCAAAGGGGTTAACCCACATATTTCAAGAAAATTTTGATTTTTTTTTTAATTTTGTTTTAATGCATAGTTTCATTATGAACTGACATATTATGAAGATTAAAGAGGTTTGAGACCTTATCTGTTCTTATTTCTCTACAAAATAGAGATTTTGTAGGGATTATGACACTAATTAGATCGTATATCAAGTTTAAATAAACTACGCGTTGGAAAGTTAGATATGATGATCATGTACCATGAAAATATGTTTAGAATACCCTAATATACATTGAGAGTATGGTTTGGTATTTTTTAACAACACTAAAGTGTCTAAAATTATAGATAGTTCTTATGAGAAATTTAAATTTTTTCAAAGGTGGTGTTTAACTCACATATTTCCAAAAAAACAGAATTTTTTTATTTTTGTTATAATACATATTTGTAACATGAAAGACATATTATGAAGATTTAAAAGGTGTGAGACCTTCTGTTTTCCAATTTCTCTAGCTAATAGAAATTTTATAGAGGTTAGGACACTAATTAGATCGTATATCGAGTTTTAATAAACTAAGGGTTGGAAAGTTAGAAATGATGACCATGTACCATGAAAATATGTTTAGCCTACATTAATATACATTGAGAGTGTGTTTTGGTATTTTTAAACAACAATAAAGTGTTTAAAGAAAAATATAGATATTTCAAGAAAAATTAGAAATTTTTTATTTTTGTTTTAATGCATATTTTCATCATTAACTGACATATTATGAATAGTAAAGAGGTTTGAGACCATATGTGTTCCTATTTCTCTAGAAAATAGAGATTTTATAGAGGTTAGGGCACTAATAAGATCGTATATCAAGTTTAAAGAAACTACACGTTGGAAAGTTAGAAATGATGACCATGTACCATGAAAATATTTTTAGCCTACATTAATATACATTGAGAGTGTGGATTGGTATTTTTAAACAACACTAAAAGTGTTTAAAAATTATAGATAGCATTTAGTAGAAAATTTAACTTTTCAAAGGGTTAACCCACATAATTCAAAAAATATTAGAAATTTTTATTTTTGTTTTAATGCATATTTTCATCTTGAACTGACATATTATGAATATTAAAGAGGTTTGAGACCTTATGTGTTCTGCTTTCTCTACAAAATAGAGATTTTATAGGGATTATGATACTAATTAGATCGTATATCAAGTTTAAAAAAATTATGCGTTGGAAAGTTAGATATGATGACCATGTACCATGAAACTATGTTTAGACTACATTAATATACATTTAGAGTGTAGTTTGGTATTTTTAAACAATATTAAAGTTTATAAAATTATAGATAGCATTTATCAGAAAAATCAAAATTTTTCAAAAGGGTTAACCCACATATTTCAAGAAATATCAGAAATTTTTTTATTTTTGTTTTAATGCATATTTGCATCATGAACTAACATATTATTTAAATTAAAGAGGTTTGAAACCTTATGTGTTCTCAATTCTCTACAAAATAGAGATTTTATAGGGGTCATGACACTAATTAGATCGTATATATAGTTTAAATAAACTATGCGTTGGAAAGTTAGATATGATGACCATGTACAGTGAAAATATATTGAGACTACATTAATATAAATTGAGAGTGTGGTTTGGTAAATTTAAACAACACTAAAGTGTCTAAAACTATAGACAGTATTTATCAGAAAATTAAATTTTTTTAAAGGGGGTTAACCCACATATTTCAAAAAAAAAAAGAATTTTTTTTTTGTTATAATGCATATTTGCATCATGAAAGATATATTATTAAAATTAAAGAGGTTTGAGACCTTCTGTTTTCCCATTTTTCTAGCAAATAGAAATTTTATAGAGGTTAGGACACTAATTAGATCGTATCTCAAGTTTAAATAAACTACGCGTTAAAAAGTTAAAAATGATGACCATGTACCATGAAAATATGTTTAGCCTACATTAATATACATTGAGAGTATGGTTTGGTATTTTTAAACAACACTAAAGTGTTTAAAAATTCTAGATAGCATTTATTAGAAAATTTTCAATTTTTCAAAGGGGTTAACCCACATATTTCAAGAAAAAATAGAATTTTTTTAATTTTTTTTTAGTGCATATTTTCATCATGAACTAACATATTATGTAGATTAAAGAGGTTTGCGACCTTATGTGTTCTCAATTCTCTACAAAATATATTTAGACATATTATGAATATTAAAGAGGTTTGAGACCTTATATGTTCCCCTTTCTCTAGAAAACAGAGATTTTATATGGATTAGTACACTAATTAGATCGTATATGAAGTTTAAATAAATTATTCGTTAGAAAGTTAGAAATAATGATCATGTACCATGAAAATATGTTTAGTCTACATTAATATACATTGAGAGTATGGTTTGATATTTTCAAACAACACTAAAGTGTTTAAAATTTATCGATATCATTTATTAGAAAATTCATTTTTTTTTCAAAGGGTGTTAGTTTACAAGAACCTTTAATTTGAGTATAGTGTCATATTTTCCCTTTTTGGTAAATTTATATGTGGATTTTCACCTCTATCGTTTATGTCTATATCATCTTCTTCTTTGGCGGAGAAGAACTCCCCACCTTTTCTCTTTTCTATGAAATGAGATAATCACTTGACTTCGTTGTTGTTGCAATTTTATTTCAGCTTCCTCGCCAATTTTTCATTTTGTGTAGCAATCTACTAGAATATGTCATCGAGATTTTCTTAGTTTTTTTCGTAGGTGAGTTGGCTTACAACGTCACATCTTGTGTCTACAGTTCTGTTAACAAATTGATTTTAGCTTTACTTTTTATTTACAGTTAAATATATTATCAATCATGATTTAAGTAATTTTTAAAACTTAAGTCAAAAAATAAAAATGAAAGGTTTTATTCTAAGTAAAAAAAATATTATTGTAAAATTACTATAGGATATCATTTTATTTTATTTTATTTTTTATCATTTAATTTTTACAGTTACATTTAGATATAAATATATCAAAAAAATTTACAGACTAAACTTTAACATTCCAACCAATCGCTCTTAAAATAATACATTATGAGTACTCACTTATCGTTAATGTCACATATTCTACTATTTGTTGACATTCTATTTAAGTCCGTCAAAAATCAGAAAGATCAGATACAATTAAATGAGTATCTTTTATAAAAAAAAATCAACTGACAGTAAAAGTGTGAAAAATCTTACACATGATCAACATCAACAACGACACAAGATTCACATCCTTTTCTCGACCTCTTAATGGTCAAAATGAACATATTCACAAAATACGAAACACCTTTGAAGATTTTCACCATACCAATCACGACACATATGTAATACATCCACCAGTTCAAAAAGTCAAAACCATCCAAACTAGTCAGAAGCTTACGTTTAACCTCTGCGACTACCACCAAACTTTCTACCTCGTCTCTTAGCCTCCACCACCACATTAGACCAAAAGTCACAGCCACGACCGCTCTCTCCGACCATCTCTCCTCCTCCACGTAAACCCCAAAAACAGTGTCGTCGACCACCGGCTTTACCACGACTCTAAACCACATCAGCATCACTTCGTGTAGGCCTAAAAAGAACATAACCCTAACCAAGACCCACCTTTCTTGTGACACAAGAAATAAGTTTTCGTCTGGATTTGTTGACATAGTGATGCTCATGATTCCTTCGATTCCGAAGGCGACGCAAGCTTGGACGAGGAAGAGAACGATCCAGCAGATGTAGAGATGGGAATGCAAAAGAGAGCATTCTGGTTTTCCGGAGAGGTTGTTGATTAAAGTGGAGACGATGATGAGAGACAAGATTGTGTATAAGACTCCGACATCTGCTTGATGGAGAAAGGAGGATACGCGGGAGACGGTGACGGGAAGTGAGGAGATAGAGAGACGTGAAATGAAGAGGAACGAGAGAGGGATGAGGAGGCTAAGGAGACTAATGGATATCATTTCAAATGCTCGAAGCAGTGGCCAGTTGCCTCTTGTGTTCTTCTGTGCTACTTCACCTTCCATCTTAATCACAAGGAAATGAAACAATGAGAAGAAATGAAAAGACTCTGTCGCTTGGATGAGAAGAAACTTTGATATATATATATATATATATATAACTTTTAGAAAGTGTGTTTGGCAAACACGTTTATGGACGGACGTCTAACTTCAAAGGTTCCTTTCTAAATTCGTCCCTTTGATTTTTTTTGTTTGTAACATCTCCATTTGATCTATTATTTAAACACTCTCCAATTCTTTTCTAGATGAAAATAACTAACAATTTTCATATATGTTAGCCGGCCGTTGGATATTCCTTTGGGTTGGTTCTAATTTATTTTTGAGAAAATAATATTTATGTGGACATGTTAATACTTTAAGCTAAAACTCGCGTTAAGCGTGGTGGTTACTACAAGTTGGTCATATTGAAAATGATGTTCCAATTGACTTTGACCAATATGCATCCGACGAACCCAACATATCTTAGTGTTCCGCCATTACATGGATAAACTTGCTTCATATCTATTCTTAAAAATTTAATCGAGAATACGTGTGTATATAATACTATATGATAATATTAGTATTTCAAGGTCCTAAATGACAGGTAATAACTCAATAGAAAGTTAGTTATAAATCCTTTTGTTTAAAATTGACATCTTTATTAAGAGTAGTGGAGTTGTAACTTTCAGTTTCGAAATAAAAGTCAAATAAAAATGCTTCAGTTGGGTAAAATCTTCTTAAGTTCTATCCATGACCGACACAAAAACACAGTTAAAAGGTAAAGCATCGGCTGTAACTTTTTATTTTCACTTAAGAAATTAAACTACCTTTGTTTCCACAGTTTAACCGATCACCAATTGACAGTAGAATGATACGCAGAAATAACAATGGCCAATACAAATGATCCAAACATTACAAAGTCATTGTTATTCAATCAACAGCAGAGAAAGAAAACTTTACTTGTTCTTCATGTATGTATCAGCTACTGATTTTGATTTCATTTAGAATATAACGCACATTTTAATGGAAAGCCTAAGTCCAAGAGAAGGCCCATCAAAATAGAAGTGCTAAGCCGAAACAATACCTTCAGGCGATCAAGCTGCTGCAAGTGGCTGAAGAGCTTTAAGAGGGTTCATGATAACACCATCGATAAGCCCATAATCTTTTGCTTCTTTAGCACTCATGAAGAAATCACGGTCTGTGTCCTGGTTTATCCTCTCTAGGCTTTGACCAGTCTGGTAAGCGAGGTAACCGTTTAGGTTTGCCTTGTGATGCAGCATTTCATTTGCCTGTTTTCAAATCATGAACTTGCCAGGTTAGGTTTAAAAAAATCAAACTGACAATTTTGAACTCAATCTAGTCCCTTCAAAACACTTAAGACAAGGTATAAAAAGGCGTTTGTTGAATGACCTGAATGTCGATATCGGTTTGGCCACCTTGAGCTCCACCAAGCGGCTGATGGATCATTATCCTTGAGTTTGGCAGACTGTATCTTTTCCCTACAGATATGACAAATAAAGCTAAGCTCGCACCAGAAAATTGAGAAGAACAGAGTTAAACCAAAGCTTTAACTAAGAAATGAAAGGATTATGAGCGTACCTTTGGTTCCAGCACTAAGCAGAAATGCTCCCATACTGTACATTAAAAACAAACACAGAAGAAAGAAAGGTGTTACAATCCATGCAAACTCACATTATCAATACAACAAACAAGGATTTTGTTTTCCATAAATGCTTTTGGTCATGCATCTAACCAAAAGAACAGCTAAACAAACACACTGAATAAACTAACTATTCACCAAAGACCCTAAATGAGAGTTAAAAGGATGGTTGAACGTTTTACCTAGCAGCTAGACCGACACAAACAGTGGAGACATCAGGTCGGATATGCCTCATAGTATCGAATATAGCCATGCCTGAGTAAAGTAAGAGACACAAAAGTCATCAACACAGAAAATCCAAAAACATACACAAAGATAAACTATATCTGAAACAAGTAAAAGCTAAGAAAGTGTTATTGTTACCAGCAGTAACTGATCCACCAGGAGAATTCACATACATGACTATATCCTATCCAACATAAACAAACACAATCAGAATCCTAAGCACTCTATCATTGTTGAATCAAGGAACAAGATATAAACCTAACCTTAGTAGGATCAACAGCATCAAGGTAGAGAAGCTGCGCAACGATGATATTCGCCATATCATCATCCACAGCACCACCACAACGAATAATCCTCTAAACATCCAAAAAGAAACCAATTCATCAAAAAGCTGGAAAAACTTTTGATAATCTTTTAAACAAAGAGAGAGTATTACTTACATATTGGAAGAGCTGGCTTATGATACTCTGGAAACGCTCTTGCACCATAGGAGGAGGTCCTTGTCCTTGCGCATACACAGGGAAATACGGCGAAGACGGGACTTGCAAATCATCTCTGCTCAAGTAAACATATAGTTTCAGATTCAACCATCAAAAAAAACATCACAACATATCGTCAAAGCTCAAAAGCTTCACCTGATGGACCAAACTCCTTGAGGAGAAGGAGTCTCCGGCGTCCAGAGATTCTTGCCGGAGTATACAGCCTTTGGTGACGTGTTCTTCCGATTCTTTCTCTCGCTAACTAACTTCTCCGTCTTTCTGCAAACATAACTAACTTTCAAAAATCCCTGAATTAATTTTAAGATTTCGCGTAAGAAGAAACAGTACCTTGAACGAAGAGGGAGAGAGAGCTTCTGAGAATCGAAGGATGAGGCGTTGGGACTCGCGGAGACGAATCCGGATGTAAACCTGAGGGAAGAAGCCGAGGTTGAGACGCAAGCGTGAGCCATCTTCTTGTTCAGTTAAAACCTAATTCCGTCACCGGCGAGGCTTATCCTTCCGAGTTTTGGGGATTTTTTTTTTTGGTTTCGAAGAGTGACTAATCTGACTACAGTGACTAGAGAGGCTCTAATTGCTTATCTGTTTTGATAACGGGTCGGGCTTTAAAGCCCAGTGGATCGGGTCAATTTCTGGTTTGGAGAATGTGTTGGTTTATCTAGGCCTACGCATTTTTCCCGATCCAAAACCCGAATATCAATTAGATCTAAATTCTTCTAAGAGCCGGAACCAAAAAGAACCGATTCGAATGAACTCGGATCCGAAAAGAATCGATTCATATCTAATTTAAAAGCATGAATATCGAAAACTATGATTTTGTATGTTTTATTTTCTATATTTTCTTTTAGTTATTAGTAATTTATTTTAAGTTTTTTTGTAAAATTTTAGATATACAAGACATTTTTTACTAAATTTAATAAGATTTAAGTATTTTATGTCTTTTTCAAATATTAAATATCTGAATTCGACCTGAACCTAACATGGACTTGAAAATTACGGATATTTTATAGGTACTTTAATTATATACCCAAACCGATATGGACCCGAGAAAAATAGACCCAAACACAAACCGAAAATTTACAAACACCTATTAGATTCAAATTTTTAAGACTCGGATCCGAGAAGAACTGGTCCGGATCCGACCCGAATGTCCAGACCTTGGTTTATCCATGCTATTAATGATAATTTTATTGAAAACAAAACAAAAATTTCATTTAGTATATAACCTAGGTTTGACTCTCTCATGACTCAAAAAAACTGTGAATCCCTCACATAAACATATCAGTTAGAAGCAGTCATGTGAAGCTGCACAAGCGATGCATAAACCCCACCCTCGATTTTGATCAACTTCTCGTGCGTTCCTTTCTCAGCGATCACACCGTTCTTCACCACAGCGATGACGTCAGCGTTTTTAATAGTTGATAACCGGTGAGCAACAACCACTGTGGTCCGGTTCACCATCACTCTGTCAAGCGCTTCTTGAACCACTCGTTCTGATTCTGCATCAAGAGCGCTCGTTGCTTCGTCCAAAAGCAATATCTTCGGTTCTTTCACTATGGCACGTGCAATAGCCACACGCTGTTTCTGTCCTCCTGATAGCTGAATCCCTCTTTCTCCTACCACCGTGTCGTAACCCTAAACAAAAGTGTATTGCTTGAGTCATAAGTAAACGTTTAAAAAAGCAGATTAAACAAAACTTTTTCCTTTACCTGTTGTATGCTAGAGATGAAATTGTGTGCGTTGGCTAGTTCAGCAGCTCCTAGAATTTCAGACTCGGTCGCTGCCTCTTCGCTTCCTTTGCCATAAGCAATGTTGGCTCGGATGGTGTCGTTGAACAAGACAGGCTCTTGTCCCACCAGTCCCATTTGTTGTCTCAACCATTTGAGTTGCAGACTCTTGAGCTCAACTCCGTCTAGAGTTATGTTCCCGGAATCCGGATCGTAGAATCTTTGCAACAGCGAGATCACCGTTGATTTCCCTGACCCACTCTCTCCGACCAAAGCAACGGTCTGAGAACAAAGAGTGCCAAAAAAAATGATCAGATATTTGAATGATAGTAAAGTTCTTACTAGAAATTTGGTCCGATTTTACCTTTCCTGCACGAATGGTTAAGCAAAGATCACGAAAGATCTGAATGTCTGGTCTTGCTGGATAAGTAAAGCTTATGTGACGAAGCTCGATATCTCCCTTAACGTTCTCCAGTACCGTCCCTGACTCATCACTCGAATCTATCTTTGATTTTCTATCGATGATTCCAAAGATGGACGCAGCTGCAACCTTAGCCTTGCTAGAATCAGGAGCAAAAGTACTGGACTGAGAGATCCCAATAGCTGCCATTGTTAATGCAAAGAACACCTGCAAAAGATTCAAATCAAGATCATTACTAGGTCACAAAGTTTTTCAGATATATTTAAGACAAGTACTTTACCTGGAAAACATTATTGAAAGTAGTCCTGCCGGCTTCAACCAATCTAGCACCCGCGTAGAAGCTTGTGGCGTAGACACTAAACAAAATAAAGAAGGAGAATCCAAACCCTAATCCACTGATGAAACCTTGTTTTATCCCGTCTTTAATCGGACCTTCGCATTGCTTCTTATACATCTGCATCACTTTCTCCTCTGCGCAGAAAGACGCCACTGTTCTTATACTCCCCACTGCATCGTTAGCCACCTGACTCGCATCCTCGTACTTCGCCTGCAAAGTTATCCAAAGCCAATTTAAGTACCTTGAGTCACAAGAAAACAAAAAAAAACAGAGGATGTAACCAACCTTAGCATCCGCGGTGAATCCTTTCATGAACTTGACTTGAATATAACCATTGAGACCAATAAGAGGAAGCATCACTAATATTATAAACGCCAATTCCCAGCTTGCGGTGAACGCTATGATCAATCCAGACGCAGCAGAAGCAGCGTTTTGAACCGCTAGAGACAACGCGTCTCCAACCAAAGCCCTAATCAAAGCTGCATCAGCTGATAGCCTTGCACCCATCGTACCGCTCGAGTTCTGTGGCTCATCGAACCACCCAACCTCCATGTGAACCGCTCTCTCAAAACACATTGATCTAATCCGTTGAATCAGTTTCCCTCCCGCTACTGAAAACAAATAGGTTTGAACCGGTGAGACGATCAACGAAGTAACACCAAGAGCTACGAATATAATCGCCCAGAATCTCGAATCTTTCTTGAGTTGGTCAGCCGGTTTGAAAAACGCTTCGATGACTCTCGAAATCAAAATCCCGAAAAGCGGGAAAATCGCGCCGTTGATGGCTGCAGCAACGGTTCCTAGAAGTAGAACCGGGATCTCGGTTTTGTTTAAAGCCGCGATCCTGGTTAAAGATACTTTTGGAACCGGTTCTTGACTCGATTTCTCTTGACCTACCCTCTGGCTCACGCTACCGCCACCAAGGTCTAGCCCCGCCGCTAAAGCAATAACATTCAGCGAATGGTGACGGCTACTATTCCCAACGGAGGACGCCCCGCTGCTAATAACCGATCCTCCTTCCATAGATTTCTTAAGATTCGAACTCCGGAACGATGGTCCAGACGCAATCTCTGATGATGTTTTGGCATCATGTCCTTTGTTAATCTCTTGTAAACGAATCAGCTGTGAATAAGCTCCTTCAACATCTCTCAACAGTTCAGAATGCGAACCTTTCTCCACCATTTTCCCGCGGTGAATAACCGCAATCATATCCGCATTCCTAACCGTGCTTAACCGATGCGCAACAATAACCGTAGTCCGGTTAACCATCACTCTATCCAAAGCCTCTTGCACCACTCTCTCGGATTCAGCATCAAGCGCGCTCGTCGCTTCATCGAGAAGAAGTATCCTCGGATCTTTGAGAATAGCTCTCGCGATAGCTATCCTCTGTTTCTGTCCACCCGAGAGCTGAGTCCCGTGCTCTCCCACCATCGTATCCAACCCCTGAGGCAACTTATCTATAAACTTTGCCGCATTTGCTAGCTCAGAGGCCGCTTTTATCTCTTCAACCGTCGCGTTCTCTTTCCCGTATGCTATATTCTCCATAATGCTCGAAGAGAACAGAACCGGTTCTTGACTAACCAAACCGATCTTGCTTCTGATCCATTTCAGCTGAAACTCCTTGAGGTTAACACCGTCTATTAGTACTTCTCCCGATTTCGGATCGTAAAACCTCTCGATTAAGCTGATCACTGTTGATTTTCCGCTTCCACTTTCTCCTACTAACGCTGCCGTTGCGCCGCTGGGGATGAAGAGGGAGAAGCCGTTGAATATGTCCTCGTCTGGTCTCGCCGGGTAGCTGAAATGAACGTCTTTGAGTTCGATGTCTCCTCTAATGTCTTCAAGAACCTTTCCGTTTACGTCGTAAGCATCTATCAGAGGCTTTCTTTTAATGGTTTCGAACATCTTGTACGCTGCAGCTTGACCCGCTGCAAATGCGGTTAGACATGGAGATGTTTGCCCTAACGACCTGAAAAAAAAAAAACAGAACATAACTGTTAGGAATCTTATTGTGTCTTATAGTATATAGTGTAAATGATTTTTTTTTTTATTACTTACATTGAACCAGCGACCACAATGATGATCACGTTGATCACAGACCCACCGGTATATCCTTTTTCAACAATCATTTTTCCTCCAAACCAAATGGCTAAAGCATAGCTGCTAAAGAACACCATGAACATTACTCCGAGTCCTAGACCAGTAGAGAAGCCTTGTTGAATGCTTTGTTTATATGCCGAAGTTATGAACTTCTTGTAGCTGTTTATGGCTTGTTTCTCTCCCGTGAAGGAAGCAACCTATAAAACAAAACAAAACAAAAAGGAAAATTTAGAAACAAATCTCAGTGAAAGAGTGTCTTTTAGGTTTATAATTTTATTACCGTTCGGATAGAACCAATTGTCTGTTCAACAACAGTTGCTGCTTTGGCATAAGCGGCTTGTCCTCGGGAAGAAGCTCGAGTGACTATAATTGCCATGGATCCACCAGCCATAGCCAGAAGAGGAATTGAAATTAACATAACCAGTGTTAATAACCATCCTTTTGAAAAAGCTAATGCAAATCCACCGACGAATGTAGCTATCAACTGAATAAATTTCCCAACCTGCAAGATTCAAGGAGAAAAATATAACCTCTTTGTTATAAAATATTTAAGCTTGACATAAATATAATATTGAAATTTTCTCTGATCACCTTCTCACCCATGGCGTCTTGTATAAGAACAGTATCTCCAGACATTCTACCAACAACCTCTCCTGTGTTGGTTTCCACGTCGAAGAATCCAATGTCCTGTCTTAGAATTGTTTTCAGATACATACTCCTTATCCTCGCGGCTTGTCTCTCTCCCGTGATCATCCAAGAAGCCACCTCTACAACAACAACAACAAAATAAAAAACGTGTAAAAAATGCAACGGAGAAACAAAAAAAAAAAAAGCACTTACGAATAAAGGCTGCTCCTAGGGTTCCAAGTCCAAGGTAGACGAATTTAAGACAAACCTATAAGAGAATAACATTATTAGTAACTATCAGTTATATTAAGTCATGAACACATAACTAAAGAGTTCCAAAAGGTTATAATGTTCTCAAGACTACTTACTTTTGAGATGACGTCAACAATGTCTTTGTTGTTCTGGTTTTGTCCAAATGAATCAATGAGATCACCAAACAACAATGTCATGAAAGGTAAGCAAACACCGTTCCCAACCGCTCCAACTGAGCCACAGATCATCAAGAACACATCTATGGAATCTGCAAATGCAAATAGCTTGTAGAACGGAACTGTCTTCGTCTTTTCATCGTTTTTTTCCTTCTTCTTATCTTCCTCGTCTCCTTCTCTGGCTTCTTCACGGTTCATCTCCGGAGCTGGCAGAGAAAATAAATATTTCGAAAAGTTATAAATCTGATAAGACCCAGAACGAGATCAACGGTATTTATGAAGAGAATTTGCTAATGTAAATCTAAAACCCCACTTGATAGGAAAAAGATTTGTCCTTATAAATAAAATTTTCAAACTAAAGTAAAGAGTTACCAGAAACTATCACCAATGAAACAGAGTCTGTTAGGAAAAAAAGAGTCACATGTTTTGGATTACCCGAAAAACAGTGATCAATTAAAAACATACCATTCAGAAACTGAAAAGGAAAGAAGTTAAAAGAGAACAGACCTGAAGATGGGAAGATGCGAAAAGCGAAAGGTTTGTGGGACTTTGAGGGAATAAGACGTGAGAGACGAAACTGTGAACTTGTTATAAACTTTGTTTAGTTCTTATTTTATTCATCTTTGTAGATTCCAATTTGTATCTGCAGAAATTAAGAACATTGTTGGCCTTTTTATATGCAATCCTTATTTTTGGGTTTTGTGAAAATTGCTTGAGAAGCAAGGGGAAATGGGAATAAACTAATGTTTTTGTTCAGTCAAAAAGCATCATCATTATTCATTTTGAAGTTTATTTTCAAAATAATGTCTTCTTTTTTTGCATACTCCCAACAATTATCGTTTTGGCTTTCAAGGACAACATATATATGCTGTATATGAAATTATTTCTTCTGTAAATTCAAAAAGAAAAACTAAAGAATTCTGATGCAGAATTTATTTGACGTCAATTTAGGTTATTGTATAAAAACTACAAACCAAATGATCAACTAATGTTATGCACACGAGACTTGACTGGCTTTTATAAGAAATGTTAGATAGGATAAAACTTACCACTACCAGACAGGATTTTTGGTTGGTTTTTCATTTTTTCCCAACAATAAACATGATAATCTTAAAATTATCATACTATCCACACACAAAAAAGCCGTACATAACGGGATAATATGTAAAAAATTATGATAAGAGAAAATAAAAATAATTTGGTCAGTAAACATATAAATATGTTAGCAAACAAAAATTTGTTGTTAATTTGTTTTTTCTTAAGTAGCTGTCAATTGAAATTATAATATCATTTACGAGCTACGTGAAATCACATCTAGTCTTGTATCAAACCAACGCATATTCTTCTAAAACAGATTTTTAAAACAGAAATCATGATCAAATACTCTTATCAAGGATCCAATTGCCTCTTAAATAATATCGTCTAATTATTATAAAAGGTTCATTATGTGTCATACAATCTTGGAGATAATTTAAACAACGGAGCTGGAGAGAATTTTCACTTTAAAAGACCTTTGACTACTTCCTTGGCAACAAAGAAAGACAACAAGTCAACTTTATATATTGCAGTAAAATATATCTCACCCCCTTGAGAGATAAGACATCATTAGTGGCCAAGGCTTTTTGATAAGCACCACTGTTACATTATTAGTATTGATAGCACTAAAATCATACAATTAGTGAGTGATTACTTTGAGATGACAAAAAAAAAAAAAAAAAAAAGTGAGTGATTACTTTGAAAAAAAAACAATTAGTCTGATTATAATCATTCGCCCGTCTATGTTGTCTTCTGTAATGAGGAACACATGGCATGATGTGTCTAAATTATAAAATAAATGATTCATAATGTTCAAATGCTTTGTAACCTAACCGATGTCACTTATGTTTATTTGTATGCGTCCAAAAGAAGAAGTTAACTTAATGCTGACTGCTCCCTTGTAAGACCGAAGAAAATATGGACACTGTGAATTAAATATAATATGTCAATGGTTTGATACAATAATTAAAATAACAAAACAATTCACATGTCAGATCAATTTAAAGCATAGGCTATATAAAGATGTTGTAGCTTGCAGGGCTGATTAAGTACAAGGACATCTCATAACCATATATAATAGTGATTTCCTGTATTAAAGTTTTGTTAGTTTCAACTTTCATGCAAAATGTGTGATTTAGTTTAAATTTTTTGTAGGAAAATATTTACAAAAAAAAAGAGATTTTACGTATACAAACCTACTAATTAAAGAGAGTGTTTAAAAGATCTTAATACACGTATTTAATTTGAAAGTGCTAAACTAACTAAAATATTAAACTCTGTGAAAACTAACTAGAAAAAAAGAGAACCGTCACTGCTTGCGTCACCATTACAAACACATCACACGCACAAGAATTTTTTCTTGTACTATCTTGAAATCAGACAGAATGAATACATCAAAAGTTTAATTAATGTATATCCGATATTGTCAAGGAGGTCGCAATTCCTAGTTCCCCGCTAGTCGCTAGATGCTATTTGGCATTATCTGTTTGATTACGTTCACGTTGTCGTATTTCAAATCCTGAGAGGTGATGATGATACAAGGCTAAATCATTCATATTGGGTATTAATGGGCCTTGTTTGATTACGTTCACGTTGTCGTATTTCAAATCCTGAGAAGTGATGATGATACAAGGCTAAATCATTCATATTGGGTATTAATGGGCCTTATTAATTAACTGTTTTACTAAGATTCAAAGTAGACCTGCGAGAAAAAAAATGAACCGAACCAAAATATCCAATCCGGAACCGAACCAAAACCTTTAAATATCCGAACGGTTCTTATATTTATATACAAAATAAGTGAACCGAAACCAAACGAATATCCGAATATATAATAATATTAATATTATATACATATAACATAACCAAATATATGATTTTAATTTAAAAATCTATTAGAAGTATCCAACAATAGTTGAAAATAACTAAATAATTATAAAGTATCCGAACGATTTGAAAATATACATATAATGTTATCCAAATATCCAAAGTAATCCGAATAATCCGAATATCTAAAATTTATATCTAAATCGTTCTAATTATTTGATATTTTATCCTAAATAACTGATAATTTACCTGATCCCGAACTTAATGAGAACCGAATTTTCTAGGTATTTTCTAAATCCTAGTTTTATTATCCGAACTAAACCAAATCTGAAATTATCCGAAACGAACCGAAAATCCTAGTTTTACTATCGGAACTGAACCAAATCCGAAACGAACCGAATCGAAAATAGATCAAATAGTAAATAGATTTTCTTACTCCCTATTCGAAACCCGAAATACCCTCCCTATCCGAAATACGTGAACCGATACCCGAAAAAGTAATTAATTGCGGTGAGCGTGGATCGAACACGCGACCTTCAGATCTTCAGTCTGACGCTCTCCCAACTGAGCTATCCCCGCTGTTGACTTAGCAACAAAATATGTTATTAATAATATGTTCTAATACGTGCGGACGAAGATAGTAAACAGAGCAAATCTCCGACCATTTGTGTGGTTGTGGAGGTTTTTAAACTTCTAGTTTTTTTTTAATACATGAAAGAAAAACAAAAGAAGCAAAAAAAACAGAGCTAAGATTCAATGTCTGTAACAGCAATTCACATGAACACGATCAATCACTTGCCAACAACCTGTAAAACCCTCAATCTCCAGTTGCCCATCTGCTCCAATCACAGATTCGCTCTCTGTATTCGTCGTAATCCCAACTATTCTCTGTCTCAGTTGCTTCCAAAAACCCTAAATGGCTACTCCTCTCACTCTCCTTCGTCTTCTTACGTCAATCGAAGATCGAGATTCAACACTCGTAAACGCTTATCTGTTTCCATGGAGTGGCAAGACTGCACGTAAAAACTCTCTTTTCTCTGTTTTTTTTTTAAAATTTACTTAGGAAAGTTCGATCCTTTATAACTGATAATCTCTGTCAAGTAACAGTAGTTTAGTATTGAAATTGAAATGAATCTAATTTCTATTTTGTGTTGGTTTTGGAGAATCAGAGTGAAGATGGAAGTAGATGTTCCAGTATCAGTAGCTTATAACTTCTACTTGGATCGTGAGTCTTTTCCTAAGTGGATGCCTTTCATTTCATCCGTAGAGGTTCTTTTTCAATGTCCTTTAACTATCTATGAGTGCTTAGCTTCTTTGCTTTAGATTTTTTAGTTAGTTTGATTGTGTTGTGAGATTAGGTGTTAAAGGACAAGCCTGACCTATCACGTTGGTCACTCAAGTACAATGCTTTTGGACAAGACATTAAGTATTCTTGGCTTGCTCGCAATCTTCAGGCAATTAATTAATCCATCCTTCTTTTTTAAATCCCTGCTTTTTTTTTGTGTGTTTGTTAAGTTAAGTGTTTGACTTTTTTTTTTGTATTCTTTTTTTTTTGGATGCAGCCTACTCCTAATCAGAAAATTCATTGGAGATCTCTTGAAGGTCTTCCTAATAAGTAAGCAATGAGATCACAAAGTTTCAAGTTTCTTCTCTTCTCTCTTTATACCTGAGAGACTAACATTGTTAACTTAACTGATGCAGAGGCAGCGTTCGGTTCTTCCCTAAAGGTCCTTCATCTTGCCTCGTTGAGGTAAACAACATTCTGTTTTGCTCTTACTACACATCTAGAGATCATGCTGACCCTCTTTAACTTGCATGCTATCTTTTCAGCTAACTGTATCATATGAAGTCCCTGCTCTTTTAACCCCTGTGGCATCGGTGAGTATCCAATTGTTTTCAACTTCAAACCTCTCTATGTGAACAGAACAGACTGTTATATCTTATACCTTGTTTTTGTTGGCTTCAATTCAGGCGCTCCGGCCCTTTTTAGAAAACTTGCTTAGAGGTGGACTTGAAAGATTTGCAGCCTTGGCTAAAACCACTTAAAATGAAGGTTAGCTTTATACTCTGTAAGACTTATTGAACAAAACCTTAATACACCTAAACCATTTCATTATCTGAATAAATATCAACACTTTGAATTTTCAGGAATCTGTATGTATACATCTCTGTATGTTTATGATTCTGGGCTTTTAAGGATTTCTCTTTACATGTCCCATGATTAGGGAGGGCTTGTCTGCTGTGACTTTTGTATTCTTAAAGTTACATCAATCTTTCTTTCTCTCATAACAGAGTTTCTGGTTTAGCTCACCAAGAAAAAAAAAAGAGAGAAATTTTAAATAAACCAACCAGAAATTATGGCTGTGATATTGAGTGAAGCCCTCCAAGAAGAACAAAACAAACCAAACAAGAAACTAAGTCACGCAAACAGAGTTTTCTTCTTTTCTATTTTCGTTGATTGTCTAAACACGCCAACACACTTTGCGTGGAGTGTGATAACATTTAAAAGAAGACACTAAAAGACATTGAGGTTGTTCCTTAAAAGTCTGTTTTCCTAATTTTGGTACTTTGGCAAAGCAAACCTACTTCATAAAAATCTACGAATACCCCCCCATATGATCAGTTCCGAATCTCTTTCTCTCTAAAGACCAAAAAGAAAATGTCATCAATAGCTTCTGGTACAGTTCCAACCACCAAATCCTCTGCTTGTTTCAGAAGAATCCAAAAGTCTCCAACCTTTTCATCTATGCTTCATCATCCATCTTCTCGTTCAATGTTATCATCGTTATCTTCTTCCTCATCACCTGCCTCTGCAAAACTCCTAAACTCTACCAATGGCTCCTCAAGTTCTTCATCTCATGTACCCTTCAGACCCGTTATGCGCAGCAGCAGAGAAGCTGATAGAACTGAAGAAGAAAGACTTCGCCAAGTTCACTGGCAAGACGTCACGTAAATTTCTTAAAACAACAAAAATGTTAAGTTTTATACTTTCTAGAGAGATTCTGCATATATAATTATTTGGTTTGGAATAAACAGGGTAGAGATGGTGGTGGATGCACCAGCTTCCGTGGCTTACAAGTTATACGCGGACCGTGACTTGTTCCCTAAGTGGATGCCTTTTTTGTCAGCTGTTGAGGTAAGCCTTACTCTTAAACAGAGTCTTAGAAGATTTCATTCTTTCTTTTTCTTATGGCTCCACAGATTATAACAATCTTTTGCTTCTCTTAGGAAGTGGAGGGCAGTCCAGATTTATCGCGGTATTTGGTGAAATTTGACTCTTTTGGAAAAAATATGGAATATCATTTTCTCGCAAAAAATTTACAGGTAAGTTTTACGTCAAAGTTAAGTATAATAATATCAACCAATTAGATTCTTTTACTCTTCGTAAGAATTTGAGTCTTGAATCATCTCAACAGCCAATCCCGGATCGAAAGCTGCATTGGAGGTCTATTGAAGGTTTTGCAAATAGGTAAACTCAAATTTCTTTTATATAAATTTAAACATCATTTAATTTTTTTTTGTATTTATCAAACAGAGGCAGTGTTCGATTTTTTCCTAGAGGCTCTTCCTCGTGCTTAGTAGAGGTTAGTAGTTATATCTTGTAACTAAGTTTCTCAATTTTATTACATATATGAAATTGTTTTTGGTTTCGTTTATTCACTCCTTTTTCAGATCAACTTTTCATTTGAAGTTCCACATGCTTTAGCTCCAGTTGCATTTGTAAGCCTATTAATAGTATTCGTAATTTAAATATGTTAGTATTTATCTATGTTTTTTTTTTTTTGGTGTCTGATGTTTGTTTTTCTTTATTGAACATTTTGTCTCAGTATATATTATGTATCTTTAAAAAATTTCAGTTAATGAAACCGTTTATGGAGGGGCTTATTCGTGGAGGATTGGAACGCTTTGCTGCCTTCGTGAAGACCACTTAAGTCAGAAACCAAGATTACGTTCTGTGCACTAATCCAAATAAATTGTTCTTTTTATGTAGTGTGTTTTGTTTCTGCTATTTGTTGGGATATATCATGTCCAAACATGATATAGTGTTGTTCTCGCTAGATTGCTATTTATCAGAACAATTATTTGTTGAATATTATTCGAATGTATACGTTTTCGTTACTAATTTTATTTGGAAATAATAATGATTATTAGCAGAAATAAAAAAAACTTAAACAGAGTTTGTTCTCATGCGATGTTTGTCTTACTTAACTCCTAATCTTAGGTCTAAAATCCATTTATACTTCGGCCTATGACAGTCCTAAATATTTTTGAATGGCCCTTATTAATAGAATGAGGAGAAAGGGAGTATCACCTCTCCAAGCAACTGAGGAGTGGTAGAAACAGTAAATGAGTGGGGTAAACTCATGCGGAATGTGTCACACAAGTCTCCTTTAATCATTTCGAATGTAGCCGACATCCCCACTCTTGTGTATGTATAATGTGGCCCGTTCGTTTATACGGTTGAAAAGTCTTGTTAGTTATGTTTAGATTCTTCGTTAGATGCCAAAACCAGTTGCATAAAAAACAGAATATTAATCTTGTAAAAACTTTAAGAAGATCAGCAGAACATTAGTATACAAAACAGTATGTCGTACTTTTATTTGATACGTCTTTTCATGTAAAATATAAAAATAACAAGTTAGCATTAAAATTACGGGATTTACATATAAATTTAACGATTTATCGCATTCAAAGTTTCATGTGTACAAACAATAGCTTGTTTTTCCAACTGAACATGTTTCTGGTATAATTGTACATAGTAGTCCGAAACTTAGAGGAACTAGACAGAATAAATTTATATTTTTTCTAGATATTTAGTCTACGGTAAAGCTCTCAAGTTATTTGTGAACCAAAAATACTTCTATGTCTATATTAGTGATAGCTCTTTGGATAATTTAGAAGATGGAGCAAAGTATGGACTATTATGGAGACGTGCATTGGAGATGAAGCGAAGTTTATAGCTACCAAATCCTCTAGATTGGGGTAGAAGTTGGAAGCGCCAGTCTCTTATTCACACTCACAATTTTATACACACATGTGTATATAAAATGTATGCGGTATCTTAGTAAATATGAACGTAGCTTATTTCATATATATATGGACCCATATATATTTTACACGTATATTTTGTAAAGAAGCATGCCATATCTTCCATACTCTTCACAGACATGTTAGCGTCTTCTAGCCTATAGGTATTCTTAAGCACTTAACCTAGCCTCTTGCCTTATAGGGACCAACTTTTTCATATGGATCTCCATCTTAGATTATGACTTTACCTTCTATTTCAACACATTATTGCACAAATGTGACAAAAATAAGAAAAATACAATATTCTACAAATATATAATAACATAGTATATGCTCATTTAGTTAATAAAATCAACCTACAGATTACCGTAGCTCAATAAATAATTTTATGAAAATAGAGCATTCCAACTTTTTATAACTCTCAATAATTGGTTATCTTAGAGGCTAATATAAAATCTAACAAGTTTTGATGTAAACAACTATAGTTATATTTATATGTGATTGACAAGATCATTAAAAAGATCTTAATTAGCTTTGCTTATTTTCACATGCATTTTTATATTATATAATTTTCATTTACTTAAATTTTATAAATCAAATAAATTAAGAATACAAACAAAACTATTCTGTTTTCTAACATTTTGTCCGTACTCACAAGCATATTATGCAATTTTTTTTACATTACACAAAATGTAATATAATATACACACACCCAATTTAATCATATGCTAATCACATCTTTATAAAGTATCCGTACTTAACCTAAGAAAAAAATAGCAAATTCATTAGCTTTAGTTTTGAAAAAAAAACCATTGGCCTTATTATATCGTAATGTAGCCGCCATTTCTGTGTGGAGGATGAGGTCACAAGATGCACGTTAATTTATTTCATAATGATATTGTTGACAAAATAATTAAATTCATTATGCTCTTATATGACATTATAGAGTGGCTTAACTAAATTTACTAAGAGGATAAAATTAGGTATATGAGGTTGGCAGATAAATTTTAATTAAATAGTTGGTTAATAAAAAAGAGAATACTATAAGCCTTTTAAATTATGCCTTTTCATAAAAAAACTAACATCATGCCATCATTAAAATTAATTGATATTTTTATCTTAAAAACATAATGTTTCCAGATTTTATTTTTTGTTTATATAATCATGAATACTTAACGTTTTTACATTTTTTCTTACAAGTTCTTAACAGAGGTTTAGAGAAAAAGAAAAGTCCCTGATATTATCCACTAGTAAATTGGCATATCTACATATTCAAACGAGATTGCCGCAAAATGACGATGTAGATTTACAAGTAAGTGGCCACATATTGCTCAAGTAGGTGAAATGATTTCTTTTGTTTAAAAACCGAATATCAAGGACTAGTTGCAAAACTCAACTGTAATAAGATTAGCCAAGTAGAAAGGACGTCCGAACTCTTAGTGTTACTAGATCTCAGCTGTATATTAGTCCTACGATATATTTTGGAGAAATCGGTACATATTATAAAACCAAAAATCTTTTCAATAATAAAGGTAGTCCAAACCGAATGTAGAAAAGCAATTAACTAATAACTAGATTTTGAACCCGCACATCCGTGCGGGTATTTTTCCATTTTATAAAAATATAACAAAACATTTCAAATATATATAATTTATATTTATTGTTATATATTGTATAATTGTATAATCTTATAATTTTAATTATTTTTATATAAAATATTGTTGTAAGTTTTAAAATAAAAAAATTCATAAATAATCTTTTATATAATGTATTTGTTGTGAGTTACAAAAATATATGTTAACATTTTTGTATAAAAATATTTATCATTTAAAAACTTTAATATGTTTTAAAAGGGAGTGATATTTATTTATTTATTTAAAATAAAATATTTTTCTTTACCAATTTAATATATTTTATATTCATTTAAAATAGAATTTTATTTTAATATAATACAGAATATAACTAAATTATAAAATATAACAATGTTTATTTTTAATTAACATTAATATAAATATTTATATATATTAATCACGAAATTTAATAATGCATATATTATAAAAATATTTAAACTTCTTAGTAAGATCTTGTTAGATATTTTCTCAACAAATTTATTACTAATATCCTATTATTATTAAAATATTCATCCAATTATATATATTTGATTGATTAACATAAATACTTAAATATGTCATATTAATGAAATAGTCCAACATGACTTTTTGTAGTAGATATAAATGGTACTTCTCTTTTAATAGAGAAGATTGTTTCACTAATAATAACCCATTGTATTTATTAAACTAACTAAGTGATTTGGAAATTAGAGATTTGTAAATGGATAAAAATTAAGTATTGTACGAAACTGGAATTTTAATCCATGAGAAACAGACCAAGTAAATCTGTCTGTTGAAAAGCTTAAAATATTAGAATTTTGTTTTAAGAAGAGTTGGGGGTGGGGGGGGGGAGTAAAAAAGAAAGAGAGGGATGAGATGAGAGACACCAGACATAATTGAGTGTTCCACCGAAAAGTGTAGAGAAGGGCGGTGAAATTCTCAAATACGATCAAACAATAGTGTTTCTGGGTATACAATCAATAATGGTTGGTCGGTCGGTTCATTTTTATAATTCTATAAGTTATTCACATATTTTTTATAATTCAATAAATTATCCACATTAAAAAATAATTTGCTCCGCACCTTTTCTGTAAATATTAAATCATGAAAATGAATTAGGCCACTGAAGAAGCCGAAAGAAGTTAGATATAACCCACTCGTGGACATCCTCCTCTTGTTTTCTCTTAGAAAAATAATCAAGCTATATATATAATTTTTTATCGTAAGAACTGTATTTCATTTTTTCTTCTCAGTCATCTTTAGTGGAGAATAATTCTTTTTACATGTTAAATGTTTCGTCGCCTATTGAATAAACTGTCCCAAATGGCCAAATCTATTATATACATATCCTTCAGAAAAGTTTTTCAAAGCGTCAATAAACTAAATAAAAAGGGAATGAAAAATATTGTAAACCCTCCGTTTTAAAAAGATGTGTATTTTAAAGAAACTTTAGAAGTACTTAATTACATAAAGACAAAAACTAGTACGAAACTCTTTTTTATCATTACGCATTAAGAGGCTGATTAGAGTTTATTAATAATACTAATCCTAGTATGGTAATCGGGTTTGGACTCAAGGGTGTAGTGACGGCGACAGTAGCACAAACCTTGAAGGTAAAAATGATAGTCTATTACAAATAATGAATTATTGACATTAACTAGTGGTAGTATATCTACGTTAATATATTTTTGGTAAAAATCTACGTTAATATATCTGCATTAACAATAATATTGTAGACTGATACTTACAAAGCTAACCAAGATTAAACCGTTTGGACGTGAATTTTATCAACACATATACTGTGATAACGTTTCGACCGGCTCATAACTGTGTACGACTCATATTTACGAAGAGTTTTTTTTCAAAACTATGAAGAGGTTTATTCATGGATTACGTGTATACAGTCGTTATTTCAACATATTCCGGCTGGCTAATATTTTTTCTGCTTAAAACTAATAGGGATTCGTTCTAAAAAAAGAGATTTATTCATGAACTTAATAGATATACTGAATCATGACTAATATTATTACCCTGATTCAATTTGCAATGATGAATATATGCCCATATCTACCCTGCATGTCTTAAACTGTACCACACAGCTGAGCTTATACGCACGTACTATTATTTGAAAACAATCGAGACTATTTTTATAACTTAATTATAAATTAAACTATTAGAGTTTCTGACGTGCAACTGTGCAAGCCAATCATATACATATGATGAGGATATAAAAATTTAAATTTAGAAATTATTTATGTGGATTCTTTCATGCACGCTGCATCCAGAATATTCGTTTCCAAATATTAATGTGGGTATACATTTGTCCAAGGTAAATTCTCAAATATGATCAGTAAAATAAAAGTGTCTGATCAGATATGAAACGATTAAAATGAAATATAAGATCCAAGTTCATTAAAATCGAACATATTAAGAGGAGGAAAGAAAAAAATATTTGAAAACAAAAATATAGATCAATTACAAAAATAAGAATATTTAAAACTCGAACGGAGAGTAGAACTATACCGTTCGAGTCTCATAGCTGATAACGTCATCACCTTGGTGAGTCTATTTTTCTACAAACAAACAAAAATCAAAAAGACAATTAAAAGAAGAAGAAAAACGAATAGAAACCAAACAAGAACCCCGCAAGTAAACTTTCTACACTCCACTTGTTTAAATTAATAGTATGAGAAAATAAGGGATAATAACAACATTACGGAGTCGGTTTCCACTTCCTATAAGCCCACGAACGACCTTGCAGTATATATAAAGGAACCAGCCTTGTCTGCTTTTGCTGCATTAACATTTCCAAGAAGCATTCTAAACTTAGTGAGTGCGACTCTCTCCTTTACATACTTTATCTCCAACACTCACCTCAAAATCACCAAAAAGAAAAACATATTCTGTCCAACAAAAATGTTTGTTTCTTCTTATACTCGCAACCATATCCTCTGCTTCATCGCACTAACTCTCACGTTAACCTCTTTAACTGAATCTCGATACCATCACCACAAAGAGAAACACAAACACAATAGCCATAACCATCACTCCTCAAAACCAGAGCCACCCTCTTCCTCAATCTCTCAGCCTCCTACTCCTCCTCCGGGCCCCAATGACTCACCATCACCTTCACTGCCACCGTCACCTTCCGACGAGCCTGAAGACGACAACAATGGAGTCTACAACGTGAGAAAGTTTGGTGCAATCGGAGATGGTGTCACAGACGACACTGAAGCATTCAAAACTGCGTGGGACTCTTCATGTAGCGACGGGAACGACTCCGTTTCAGTTTTGCTTGTTCCTTACGGCTACACATTCATGATTCACTCTACTATTTTTACCGGTCCTTGCCGCTCTTACCAGTCATTACAAGTATATTTCTCTTCTTAAAATATTAAACGTCTTCGACATACTATCTAGCTAATTAATTGGGTCAAATGAGATTTTGTTTTTTGATATAACTTTTTTATATGATAGGTGGACGGGACCATTATAACACCAGATGGACCAGAATCGTGGCCGAGTAATATAAGTAAAAGACAGTGGCTTGTCTTCTATAGAGTCAACGGAATGGCTCTGAAAGGTGCCGGAGTTATTGACGGCCGGGGACAAAAATGGTGGGATCTTCCTTGCAAACCTCACCGGGTAATTAATTAAACTTTTTCAAATATTATACTATTCATTCAAACTGTTTTAACCAAGTTGATTACCAAAAAATATATATATATATATATATATATATATAACCAAGTAGGTTTGATTTATTACCTGATTTTCAGATGAATGTAAAACTCTTCAATAGAGAAGTAATGAATTATTTTTAAATTTTCTACAGTCTGTCAACAAATCTGCAATTTTTGCTGGTCCTTGCGACAGCCCCATTGTAAGTTAACTTTACGACTGATTTGTTTATGTTTATTTTAATTAATTCGGTAAATAGTAATGAATTAAATTACATGCAGGCATTGAGGTTCTTTATGAGCTCGAATCTAACGGTGAAAGGTCTAATGATAAAAAACAGCCCGCAGTTTAATTTCAGATTTGACGGATGTCAAGGAGTACACGTCGAGTCCCTTCACATCTCCGCTCCGCCGTTAAGTCCCAACACTGACGGCATCCACATTGAAAATTCTAACTCCGTTACCATCTATAACTCCGTCATCTCCAACGGTATTACACAAAAAGTTATAAAATTCATTAAATAACCGTTATAAAGTTCCGAAAAACGAAAGCCCGAAAAATATATTTTATTTTATGATTAAGGGTCAGATAGACTATGCAATATGTTTCTAATATTTTTTTTTTGTAACCTAATAACTAAACTTAACAAAAAAAACATCCCTAAAAGTTTAATATAAGAACACATTATTCAACAAAAAAACACTAACAAAATAATATAGATTTCAAGGAAAAGAGAGAGATGATTCTTGTCTGAATAATTAAAGCCATGCTTCCATTTTGCAGGAGATGATTGTGTATCGATTGGTTCGGGATCCTACGATGTTGATATCCGGAATCTCACTTGTGGACCCGGTGGCCATGGAATTAGGTTTATCATCTCTCTCTTAATTTATTTTTTTTCTTAATTAATCAGAAACTTTTATTAACTTCATTATATAATAAATTTTCAGTATTGGAAGTTTGGGCAACCACAACTCACACGCATGCGTATCAAACATAACTGTAAGAGACTCGATCATAAAATATTCCGACAACGGAGTTCGGATCAAAACGTGGCAAGGTGGTTCTGGTTCGGTCTCAGGCGTGACATTTAACAACATCCACGTGGAGTCAGTCCGTAACCCAATAATCATTGACCAATACTATTGCATGACCAAAGATTGTTCTAATAAAACATCTGCGGTTTTTGTATCTGATATTGCATACCAAGGCATCAAAGGAACTTACGATATTCGAAGTCCTCCAATGCATTTTGGATGCAGCGATGCAGTTCCATGCACAAATCTAACTCTTTCGGGCATCGAGTTGCTTCCTGCAAAAGGTGAAATCGTTTTGGATCCGTTTTGTTGGAATGCTTATGGACTTGCGGAAGAGCTTTCGATTCCTCCCGTTTGGTGTCTCATGTCCGATCCTCCAACGGCGCTGCAAGGTGCTCTTGTTGACAAGTGTGGTTCACCGTGATTTGCATCATCGGATCAATAATTGAGTTAGACAATATTCTAAACTTTTTATGTAATTTTAGAGGGAAATGTATATATATAAGTTCGAGAAGAGTCATATTATTGATTCTTCGTTTAGGAGTGGTACGTTTTATTTGCCTTCCCAACCATTAAAAGTCGTGTTTAAGTTTCATATGATGATTTCTGTAGTTTTATTTTTACTAATGATGGAGTGATTAATATAAGCAAACGTGTGTTTTAGATTCAGTATGTTTGTTATACTTCATTAGGGATATGGCCCGGATTTTTCTATGAATGAGTATATACTATAGGGTCCGAATGATAACAGACTAAATCGCCCCGTATCGATATTAATATTAACAAAAATCTTTAAATATATATCTATGTTTTTATTGCTAATAGAATTGCATTACAATTATTTCGCAATTGCCTGCATGTTATTTTTCGGTCCCTATATATGATTTACAATGATTCGATGAGAGGGAATAATATAGAACTATTCTTATATTATTATTATTTTGAAATTTTTTTCTTATAGTATTATTTAAGCAAAAAAAAAAAACTATTCTTATATTATTATATAGATGTACCGTAGACTAGACTAGTAGTATAGTGCCGTCATGTACCAGCACAAGTGGAACCACATTAAACTGCAAAATCATTGTTAAAAAAAATCTATCACATTTCTTAGAAAATAGATTTATTAGTTTGAGATAAAATTGTTACTTGTTTGATTTATAAATAACACAATTTAGGTTAAAACCATCTCACAATAAAGTTTTTCTTGTTAATTTGTTAAGAGAGGAAATGTGTCCTATTATTAAATAGAAGTTATAAACAATTATCAGAAGTCATTGTGTTACAAGTCTCTATTTCTAGTGTGTTATATGTTGTGCTTTTAGATGTAGGAGGATCACCGATTTCGACCCTGAACATTCTAGTATTTAGGAAAAAAATCATAAACAGTTAAACCGGTCGTAAAATGAAACATTCTTGTTTGTCTGTATCTAATATGTCTCAGTCTTCTTTTGTTGTTGTTGAAAGTAGGTCTTCATCAAATATAATATCATCTAAGCCAAATGCTTGGTGGCCAATTAAATTATGAAATATAAACTAGTGGATTATCTTAGTAGAAAGTTGAAAGAATATTCCAACTTTTGGATGCTGTCTTGGTCTCTTGGTAGGTCGAACTAATAATTTATAACTGATTTAATGTTTAGATATTGTATTGTGTTACCGGTCTCTCGACGTGTAGCTTTCGTAGGGAAGAATGTGCATCTAGTTAAATCATTAACAAAAAAAAAAGATAATGATGATAAGCAAACTCATATGGATTTAATAGAATTATTTTTGTTTTTGATCGATGTCATATATTTACGTTTCTAGTAGTATAATTTTGAAGCTACCTATGTACTTTTAAAGAAATGAAAACTTTTTGACTATGTCAAAGATTTTAGTACCAATAAAATATGCGATTCTTAGGTCTCATTACAGGCAAAACTCGACCAATTCTTACTGAACCAATTCTTTATTGAATAAATTTAAACTTCATTAAAAATTGACCGGTTGAATCATCATTAATAGAAAAATGATAAATTGATTGTTTTTATTGTTTGTTTGTAAATATGTATTTTAAAGATGTTTAAATCCTTTATTTTACAAACAAAATTAGCTTTATAAAGAATATTAGTGAATTAATAAGATAACCTGCAAATTTCTTTTTTTAACCAGGCAATTTGCTTTAACAAACATAGTTCTAAAAAAAAACCTTTTAAAACCATGCAACTTGTTAATTTCTCTTTTCCAAAGAATATTGTCCTTCGACGATTTGTTATTCCGTTTGGCGTTCCTTTTTACTTTTGGACTTCTGAAGTTATATTTTTGTGCGTGGATTTTGTTTTCGTGTGTGCTTTAAGACTTTGAAAGTTGATGTAATCAACTTGTTTAAAGTTTACCTGGTTTACGGCACGCGCAGCCACTAGAGCATATATATCTTCATTTATATTTGTATGCATAGCCATAGAATCTATCAACTGCTAGAGCTGGTGATGATAGTATTTATAATTTGAGAAAATAAATGACGAGACAACTTCAAATTGTGTACGAGCACATTAAGATATGTATATCATCACATACATTAGTAAATCCAGGGAAAAAAAACTAAATTTATGATAGCCCCTGTATTTTTGATAAAACTTCAATACAGTAAGTAAAAACCATATTTATCATTTAATTTTCAGCTAGAAATATGCATGTTCTTTGTAACAGTTGGGCATAAAGATGTAAATTCTAATTATGGAAATCTGTCACGCGTATGTGTGTTTCATATATACGTATATGTATGTATATAATATGCAATTATACAACAGAAGAAATATTTTACTTTCTTTTTGAGGTTAAGGAAAACTGAAAAAGCTTACAAGGCCACTCGAAGATTCAAAGTTCTGGCTCTCGTTTTGTGTAAATACTAATATAAATAAAGATATACTGTACATACGTTACAAGTTTATATAGTTTATTAACAAATGGAGAAGTTTGGTGGGTCGCAATTGGAATGTTAGACATACCCACCTCCGATTCTCCCCTTTTTCGGTGTGACCACGTAATCCCAGTTTAACGTATCTAGCACTCAATATATAACTATATGTACTTGGTTCAGTAATCAGTAATTAATCAGTAAATCTATATTATAATATTATTTGAATGGATACTCGTTCCAGAATCCTGAAAGCTACAAGGTACGTAAGGAACTCGGTGATTATATATAATTATATCGAGGCATTACTTTGCATCGATATGTTACAAATCGAGATTACTTAAGCGTATATTAGACACGTAAGAGGGAGTATTAATCAGCAGAAGTTTCCTAAAAATGACCAATCAAAAGTTAAATGAAACAAGTGAGTGGACATTAGCGTAGCCTTGTTTTATTGGTAAGCTCATAGATTATAAAGATTCCCCTTCTCGCTTTTCTGCATTGTCTCCTCTATCTATGACTCTATGCCCACCACATTCACACCTCTCTTAGGCCTTACGCAATTCTAGTTAGACGATGTATCACATATGTCTACTTAAGTTTTTTTTTTGGTACTAATGTTAATGTCTAGTTAAGTTGTCAATGAATGCTCCTAAATTACTTGTGTTTTGCACTTTCTAATTGTCTAAGCTACGGTGTTTTCACAAAATAATTAAAAAAAAAAAAATATTGGCAAATTTTTTGTCATTGCGATTGAGAATTCATTCTCCAATAATTGTATTTCCTCAAATAAGTGATTACATATCAAGGATTCACTTAAGACTACTGTAAACTTTTGGTGACAAGAGAAAGTCCGTAATCTTGAAACAATAAAATGATATTTTATCATCCTTTTTATTTGTTGTATTTGAATGAGTTACTGATTAGGGGCGATATTTACCTAAACACACAATTCGTATTATTAATATTTATAACTGAACCATTTTTGGCAATAGACTAATAATCATAAGGCAGCTCTTGCATGGTTGCATTGCCATTTACTTTATATCATTATCCGGATCAAATTAAATTAGCTTCAACAAACCCAATGTTATTTATGCCTCAAATGGTTTGTTTCAAGTGATTTTTGACAAATTTATTTAGTCACCGAGTTAAGAGATTAAGAATATTTTTTTTCCTAAAACTAGACGATATACTTTTTGCCTTAATACGCTTTAAAAACTTAACAAATGTATCAGTTAATCATATTATTAACTAGCTCCATGCGTGAAAGTTCAAACTTATTCAGCTTTTGCATGCAGGCCATGCACCTCAACATGATATATATGTAATACAAGTTTTGTGTTGTATACTTATGAATAGGAAATGGAATATTTACATAAAGGTAAATTCAGGATCCAGAAAGTGAAAAAAAAAGTGAGAAGAACGAATAAAGGATGCCTTGACCTTAACAGCTTTACTGATTTAAAAGTTTAAAACAGTCATATAGTTTTGTTTGAAAAAAGGTGATTATTCTTATGAGCCTGGATTCGAAGCGGGAAAGAGTAGTCGTATAATTTACTTTACTTCGCGCAGTCAATTAATAGATTAACTTTCTCTCTCTTTTTCCCATTTAACATGTTGAGAGTTGAGGTTATGAGAGTAAAACTTTATGGATCGTCGTGTGCCAAAAGTTTATACTTCACACAAGTAATATTGTAATATAAAGATAAAATTAGAATATAGTACGAGCAATGCTTTTTGCAAAAACATTAGTTGATATATTCAAGAAAGTTAAAGGAATGGTGTTTCCCACAAACTTGCCTGCAACAATCAGATTTGAAATTCTTGTACCTTTAGGCCCATTAGTTTATTGGTCCACATTCTTCGACAACAATTCTAATTGAACCCATTGGACCATGAATTTTCTCGGATCTGGCCTTTGATAACGTGCGATCGAGGAAGAAGAAAAGTTCAATACGTTTTAGTCCCTTTTCATACATGCACGCACTCATCAAACCTTGACCCCTTTAATCTAAGAATTTAAACGTACGGAAATAGTTGTTGTCTTGTTTCTTTCTTCGTGTCAAGAATAGTTAAAACTTATAATCACGTTTAGTAGACCCAAAAAACAACAATTAATCGTGGAAAAAACAGAGATGATGATATATAATTAGGGTTCATTATTAAAGAACAAAACGATTAGTTTTCTTTCTTTTTTATATGAGTCAATTACTCGTTTATTACAACACAAGTGGCCGACAACATGTACAATTTTGATTCGACATATCTTTTATAAAATCTTATCATTCGGACATGTTTTTCTTTTTAATAAGACTCACTCTCATTATCCATTACATTCAAAAATAGTTCCCAGGAAAGTTGATCTAACGGTTCATAAAAGAGAGTTATGTACACGATCACTTCACTGGATCTATTTCTCTCGTGACCAACCACGAGTAAAGTAAACGCATCAAGTCAAGGCTGTTGATGATGAGTCTTTGTGAATCATTTTCTCAAATAGAATGTGTTAGGATTACGTCATTACAGTGACGTATGTAAAACGTAATCTCGTACGCTTCTTCATGTCGTTTTATCCAAAGCCGTCATTCGACGCAATGGTAACGTCGGTATCTCCGTGTTCATTTGACTATTATGCCCTTGGTCGCTAATTCATTTCTTCCTTTAAAAGAATATCATCACACCTTTTTGCTTTCACTCGCTCTCTCTAAAAAACTAGTTGTCACTTTGTAAATGTATCCTAAACTATTAAATATACACGATAACCCCTACAGTGTCTCAAAGACCATGAAGAACGAGAAGGACCAAAATGTGGAGACGAGCAGGGTCGATGGGAGAGAAAGAGAAGAGGAAGATGAAGAAGAGAAGAAGATTGATACGTTCTTTAATCTCATCAAAAGTTATCAAGAAGCACGGAAGCGAAGAAGAGAAGAGTTAGGTCAAAGTTCAGGTGACGTGAGGAAGAAAACGAACGTGGGAGAGACATCCGGTGTTGTGGTTCCGGCGTTTCAGCCGGAAGATTTCTCTCAGTGTAGTGATGTGAAGCCATTGATGGCTGTTTCAGATCACAAGGAAGAAGATGTAAAGGTGAAAGAAGAGGAAGAAGAAGCAAAGAAGGAGGAAGAAGAAGAGAAGGGTTTAGATCTTAATCTTGCATTGTAGTGAATTTTATTTTATTTTTTGAATTTTTCACTTTGTATTTGGGATTCTGACTAATTATGAATATTTCAAACGTGTGTCCGATCAAAATAATCAAATCCTAAAATGTAAAATAGGCTAAAACATTCGTCTAATTCCTGACACTGGAAACTATTATCTACTGAATATTCGTTTTGCTGTTTATGAGCATCTTTACAGATAAATGAAAAAAAAAAATAGGAATGTTGAAAGTGATTGAAGAAAAGTCAACGAGTTGACTCTAATTGTGATCTCCCACAGATCATGAAACAGCCCTTAACACACCCAACTCTTAAGGCTTTAAGCTTCAAACTATTTGACTTTGAAACTCAAGAAGAGTCTCTCTATAAAGCTCAGTTTCGTCTCTATATAAAGCTTCTTTCTCTATACAAAGTCAACTTCATTGCAAAGTTTGATCGTTGCTGAGCCAAGAAGATGGGGACAACATTTGGAAAGGCATTTATCAGTTTATTTCAAGAACCCGAACCGAGAATAATGTTTTTCGGCCTCTTCTTTACCGGAAAATCATCAATACTGCACCAACTCAAAACCGGAGAAGCCCTTTCAAAAAACATGCCCACCATTGGTAAGCAAATCAGCCTCTCTTTTCTTTCAACTTATTGTTTTCCAATGAACTTCTCAAAAAAAAAAAGGATCATCACTACTTTTAGGATTTGAATGTGGAAGCGTCAAATACAAGAACTCCAGCTTTAGCTTCTTTGAAATAGAAGGTCGATCTCTGTATAGGGTATGGAAGTTGTTTCCTTTCAAGAAAAACATACAAATCCATACGGACCATACCTCATGATGACTTGACTTTATTAAAAAAAAAATAATAATTACATTGCAGGAAATTTCTATATGGAAAAGATACTTTGAAAAGGCATCAGGGTTTGTATATGTAGTTGATAGCACAGACAGAAAGGGAATCGAAGAGGCAAAGAGTTTCCTTTACAGGGTGATGGATGAGGTAATTAATAATAAACATCAAGCAAACTTGTATATAATAGTGACATTGTTTGATTCTGTTGATTTAGATGCAGGGGAATGTACCAGACAATGCGCCTGTTCTTGTTTATGCAAACAAGCATGAAGTTCCTGGTGCCATGTCAGCTTCTGAGATCAGTTACAAACTTGATCTCGCTTCTCTTCGTCAGAGAAACTGGCAAAGAAACTGGTAACAAGATGATTTCAAGTTTTGGTAAGAACATTTATAGATTGTTTCTTCTGATTATTATGCTTTTGTCTTTGCTTGTTAGGCATGTCCAGAGTGAAAGTTTGTATGGATACCACAAAAGAGAAACTCAAACGAATCCAAGACAAGTTAACTTGCTTTATTAAGAATCACTTAAACAATCTTACAAGATCTGTTTAATCCGGTTTACTCAACGTCACAACTTGACTTGAGACGGACCAATTCTTAAACTACCCAAATGCACAGTGGTCGAGACAAACCTCACCACTTGCA
>CAKOAT010224932.1:0-42426 GCA_932364175.1 Eruca vesicaria subsp. sativa | reverse complement strand
CTGTTTTGTCAGGTCCCTACGAAAGAATCCAGACTTGTTCTCCGTGACCTCTTTCTCGTGACCTCTTCCTCGAGATCAGCTCCCTTCCTTAGGTGAGCTGTATTCTTCTTCACGGTATTAACCCATATCCGGCCCATTATTGGGCTTGGTTTAACTAATTCGCTAACTTCAGCTGACGGGCCATATTTGGGCCCAACAGAAACCGGTTGCCTCCATTCTTCTTTTATATCATCTCCTACTCTTCATCTCTTTATTTTTGTGGTCGTGCATGGGTTAGGGACACACGAGCCTTAAACCAGGGCCCTTTGCCGGTTTAAAGGCAGCTTCTTGCTGAGATAGGGTTTTCTACCCAAGGCCGGTTTTCGTGTGACCAAATCCCGTAATTCTTTTCACACCTTAGTTTTATGAATTATAAGAGTTTTAGGAACAAACATAATTGGACTTCGAGTTGTGTAGGTCGAATTCCATTTTTTATTATTTTTGGGCCGGTTTGACTGGTCAGGGTCGAGATCGGTATGATCGAGACCGGTTCTGAGGAATCTGACTTTACCATTGTCTTACTTGGGATTTGTCATGAATTATCATAGCCTTTGTATAATTTTTAGACCACTTTTGAAAAAGGGTCAGATTTGGGCAGGGACTAGCCCTTAGGCTCGGAATCATGCAATTGTTAGAACCATGTGCTATGTTATTGGATTGATATGTATTTATTATGCTTGTGTGATCTTAGAGCATGTTTTCTTGTTTTCATACTGGTACCTGAGGGTAAGGCTGGTACTGGGTGGCGAGGAACACAAGTATGGATCTTGTTGTTATTATGCAGGAAAGGCTGTGTGTGATCTGATCATAAGTAAAGGGGGATGACCTGATCCATGGATGATGGACCAAGGTGTCTTCTCTGTTTGATCAAAGGATGCACATGTGTAGTCCAGGAGAGGAACTTGCTATCATATCCTACAAGCGTGAGGAGAATGGGTGATGCATTAGCTGAGAGGAGCTAGATGCATTGCCATATCTGATGAAGAATTTGCAAAGGTTACTTGGTCAGTGGGGATGGTTGGTTGAATGACTAAGTACCTAGGGGAGAGTTTATGCAGGTATAAGAATGCTGGACGAGTTGACAGGAAGCTGAGCGCAGCTATCTTGTTGCTTGATCAGCTGAAAGAGATTAGATGGAACCTCAGGAGAAGTTGTTCGCATTAACTAGCTGGATGAGCTATCTAAACAAGCTGAGGCAGCTGGCCTTAGCTCAGTTTCAGCTAGCTCAGAACTCGATGAGATGGACGAGCTAGCTAAGTCAGTTAGGAGTATGAGCTAGCTAAGTCAGCTAAGAGGATGAGCTTACTAGGTCAGCTGGACCGATGAGCTAACAAGCTCTGTGGATGTGGCAAAGGTATGATCTAGCTACTTTCTTTTAGATCTAGCTGGAATGGTTTAGGGGAATGGAACCTTGGACTTGTATGACTTGTACCATGTAAGGATCGATCTATAAGCTGGAAGGTTGTTCAGTGAACTGACCAAGGCATAGACGATTAGATTGGACAAGGGTTAGATTAGTTTTAGACCAATGGTTAATATAGTAAAATCCGCTGCGTATGAATAGAAATGATCTAAGCTAGGAAATACTAAGGTAGTCTTAAGCTAAGATCTAAGTTGGCCCTCGCCTATGGGCGATATTATAAATAAAGGGCAAAAAATCTTGAGGTTTGGTCCGGAAGAGGACTGAGCGACGTGAGGCTTTGACCGCGGTCTGAGAGGCCGGGATCAGGTCTTACACCGTGATTTGTTCAGAAAGAAGCTTTATATAAAGTTGTCAAATTGAGTACCTTTCCGCAGACGACATCTCAAGGCTGAAGAAGCAACGACTTTAATCACTACTTCGTAATGAGTAAACAATTCCTCCACAAATTGATGACTCAACGAGAAAGAAAGGAGATGCATTTCTCTACTAATCTTCACAGAGAATACATCCTTCTATTTGCTAAAAATAGGAAATTTACAAATACATTTCTCCTACTGAGGAATAAGGATAACAGCTCTTCTTCACATAATGATATTTACGTTAACCTGATACTCGCGCAAGACCGATGAAGCCCATATCTTATTCGATACTGATGAAGAAAATACCTCGCTCAAGATAACGATGTAGATGTCTCACTGAAGATCGATGAATCCCATATCTTGCTCGATACTGATGAAGAAAATACCTTGCTCAAATTACTATGTCGATGTCTCGCTCAAGATCGATGAAGCCCATATCTTGCTAGATACTGATGAAGAAAACATCTCGCTAAAGACAATGATATCGATGTCTCGCTCGAGATCGATGAAGCACATATCTTTCTCGAGATCAATGAAGAAAACATGTCGCTCAAAATAACAAAATAGACGTCTCACTCGAGATGGTTATAAGTTGAATCATAGGAGACTTAATCTAAGGTTGATGTTAGGCCCAAAATCGGGCCAATTAATTTCCGCAGTACGAGGTCCATCACACGACAAAGATAACTGTCGGGCAAATAAGCCCATGAAGAACCCATTGAGTAAGACAAGAGTAAATGTTGGACCCAATGTCTGTAGGAAGTTCAGGCCCATACGCTATTACCATCAACTCGAGCATGGCGAGCTCGAACTACTACTCCGACGATCGCTGAAGCAGTTAGAGGAGAAGGAGCCTATTAAAGAGGAGCTAGAATGGAACATAACACAAACGGAAAACCTTAGAGAAAATCACTATTCTCATCGATCTCACTCTTTAACATTTAGTTCAAATATACTTTCGATCCTTCTTTGTTGTTCTCGATCTCAATTGTTACTTTGTAATAAATCTCATATTCAATAAAGTCCATTTTTGTCAACCGAATTCCGATTGCATCGTTGTGTTCTAAGAGCATCGTTGCCCACATTACTTATCTTCCCCAGATTACACTCTTGATCACTATAAAATACTTAGTGTGGATTTTAGGATATACATTTTGGCGCCGACTGTGGGGAAGATAAACGAAAATCGCCCTTGCTAAGAAACCGATCTAGAATTTCTAAGCACGGTTCTGGATTTAAACCGAACTCGATCGAATTATTCCAAAAGAAAAGCGACCGATCGCGACTCATCAAGATCCGATACCGTGGTGTCACTGGAGAAAGCACGATCATCTAGCAACAATACTAGCGGCCCATCGAAGAGTAGAGCTCCACTCTGAGAAGCAATTCCTTCTTTAAAAAATCAACAGCCGATGGAGACCAAAGAAAAGTTACCATCGCTACGGAGATTTTGACCTGGAAAGAAACCTTGATTTTCTATGAGAACGAAACAATTAAGCTCGATATGCCACACGACGATGCTCTGATCATTGCTATCAACCTTACCGGCGTCACTGTAACGAGAGCCTTCATAGATACGGGGAATGCCGACAATATTCTCCCACTAGATACATTTCGATTGATAGGCCGAGACTGCCACACAATCAATCAAGAAATGGATCTCCACATCGACTTCGACGGAAGGAAAGTGCAATTCTAGGAAACCGTATCGATCAAAACCAAGGTCCACGATTTAGAATTGGAGACCAAGTTCTCCCTTATCGAACATACCATGCACTTTGACGCTGTCTTAGGGCGATCCTTGTTCCATAAAATGAGAGTGGTCCCTTCGAACTACCATCAATACGTGAAATTCATATCACCTGCCTGAGAAGAGACGATTTACAGCAGCCAGAAATAATCTAGAGCATGCTACATGGCAGGGTTTCAAAATATATGTCTGTGAGAAACGAACATCCCGACCTCTCGCGACCTCACGATCGAGAAATCCGAAAAGGTCTCTCGAGCGCCATTCACTCGACGAACAGTTCCCTGACAAGTGCGTTAACATCGAGAACGATCTCCCGACAGAGATAAGACGTAACCTACTGTCCTTCTTGAAACAAAACATCAAAACGTTTGTGTGGTCGACCGCCAATATTCCCGTAATCGACATCGCAATAGTGTCCCATCATCAAAAAATTGATCCTACCCACAAACCAGTCAAGCAGAGCGGAGAAAATTGGGTCCTGGACGCTCGAAGGCTATAAACGACGAGGTCGACAAGCTACTAAAAACCGGTTCTATCCGCGAAGTCAAATACCTGGATTGGTTTGCCAATCCCGTCGTGGTAAGAAAAAAGAACGGGAAGTGGAGAATTTGTATCGATTTCACCGATCTCAATAAAGCTTCTCCGAAAGACTGTTTCCCGCTTCCGCATATCGACGGTCTGGTGGAAGCCACGGCCGGACATGAATTACTTTCTTTTATGGACGCATTCTCCGGTTACAACCAGATCCTCATGACCCCTGAAGACTAGGAGAAAACGAGTTTTATCACCGAATGCGGCTCTTACTGTTATAAAGTAATGCCTTTTGGACTAAAGAACGCATGAGCTACCTACCAACGACTAGTGAACCTAATGTTTGTCAACCAGCTCGGTAAAACAATGGAGGTTTAGATAGATGACATGCTCGTCAAGTCATCAAAAGAAAGCCATCACGTTTCCCAGCTCCAGGAATGTTTCAACATCCTTAAGAAGTTCGAAATGAAACTAAACCCAACCAAGTGCACTTTTGGGGTAGGTTCGGGAGAATTCCTCGGGTATCTGGCTACAGAAAGGGGAATTGAAGCTAATCCAAAACATATCAGCACTCATAGACACTCTACCGCTAAAGTCCGTCAAGTACAATGACTTACTGGAAAGATTGCAGCGTTAAATCGCTTTATCTCGAGATCGACCGATAAGTGCCTTCTTTTCTACAAGCTCCTGAAAGGGAACAAAAAGTTTGAATGGAACAGAGAATGCGATGTCGCGCTTAAAGAACTCAAATCCTATATAAGTCAGCCTCCCGTATTATCAAATCCAATCGAAGGCGAAACATTGTTTCTATACATAGCTACTTCAGTACACGCGGTCAGGAGCATATTAATCCGGGAAGAAAGCTGCGAACAAAAACCGATATATTATACCAGCAGATCTCTGATTGATGTCACTCAAGCGGCAGATCCTTGTCCATCAGGATCAAGAAGTATTGGTACTTTTGGCCAATGATCGCCAATGACTGCGAAATTTTTTCACTAAAATGCGATAAATGACAACGACGCGCGCCTATGATACATCAGCCCACTGAAAAGCTCTCGTCGATATCTTCACTATATCCCGTCATGAAATGGTCCATGGACATAGCCGGACCGTTTGTACCTTCCGGACGAACAAGATTACGTTTTCTCCTAGTACTAACCGATTACTTCACCAAATGGATCAAAGCCGAAGCGTACCAGAAAATAAAAACCAAAACGGTGATCAAGTTAGTTTGGAGGAATGTCGTAGACTGACACGGATTGCCATATGAAATAGTAACCAACAATGTCTTGCAAATCATATCCAAAGCATTCACTGATTTCTGCAATTAATGAAAAATAAAGATAAAAATGGCAAGCCCGAGATATCCGAAATGCAACGGACACGCAGAAGCCGCGAATAAAACCATAATGAATAACCTCAAAAAGAGGCTCGATCTTAAAAAATAAAAATTGTGAGAGGAATTACACGGTGTCTTATGGGCGTGCCAAACAACACCACAGGCCGCGACGCAAGAAACCCCTTTCTCTCTCTCTCTCCTACAGAGTCGAAGCAGTAATCCCGACCGAAATTGAAGTTCCGAGCCAGTGACGCAAACTATTTCCTGAAAATTTCGAGCTCAACGAGGAGCTACTAATCGACCAGCTCGATATGATCGAAGAAAAACAAGAAAAGCATCAATTTGACTACAAAACTATCAATTGACTGCATCCCGTTACTACGCTTATAACGTAAAAAAATGCTCTTCCGGCATCGGCGACTTAGTGTTACGAAAAGTGATCGACGGAACAAAAGAGAAAGGGACAGGAAAATTAGGAACGAGATGGGAAGAACCTCACGAAATAACCAAAGAAGTAAGAACCGGAGTCTACGACCTAGAAAAATGCAGAACCGGCAAACCCGATATGAGGCCTTGTAACGCTTACAACCTCAAGAAATACTACATATAGAAAATCTCAATACTTAAACTACGATTAAATATTGAACTAGGGGACCATCGGTCATGGAGCCTGATCTTTCTTGTTCAAAAATCGTCAATCTATTCTCGAGATCAAACTTTTCTCTCTTGAAACTTGCAGACTTATCCTTCAGTTCTTGAATTTCTTCGACGCGCTTTAAGTCCTTCTCTTCCGCTTTTGAAACAGAAATCCAAAGCTGTTGGATCATAGTCAGATACTCCGTGAATTCTTCCTTACCCGGAAATTCAGTCAGGTGTTTCTCCATCAACGCAGCATACTCGTTTCTCGTCTCTATGGCCTACTAACAGACAAAACTATCAAAAACTAAAGTGGAAATAACAAAAACATAAAACCGATCGCTTACCTTGGCATTCAAAACTGTCATACGAATGTACTCCTCTCGAGTGCGAACTTACCAGTTGTACGAATGTACCAGGAAAACGCGTATTGTTCATAACCGCACAAAGCTCCCTCAACTCCTCTAAACCGAACCTAATACCTTCTTCTTGGGCCCGAAACCGAAAACCCAGAAAGTAGAGAAGGAAGTTAGGGCACATACGACTGCAAGCCATCTCCATCTCGGCAAGAGCCTCGAGGAGAAACGAAGGAAGCGGAAACGAAAGACCTCACTCTCGGAAGTGTGTCAAGTAATCCTCGCAATATCCAGGTCGCACAGTGTCTAGGGTTTCACCAACTTCTGCAATATTGAGTTCCACGCTATAAGGAAATCCCCAGAGATGTAGATATGTTCGAGTCTTTTCCCTTAAGAATCAAAGGAAGATGAGGACTGAATCTCTTGTTTGCCATTTGGTTTGTCGAGAACTGAAATCGGAGTAAAGAAAGGAAAAGATTTATGGAAGCTATGAAGATTAGCTTTATTAAACGAAGAAGACGACCTATTTAATAAAACTCAAAAACGGTTCCCAAAGTGAATGACGTCGACAATCAATCTCAGTCACACGATGCAAGGAAGTGGCCGACAAGAGCGATAAACATGGCGTCACGCTCTCCGGGATATGTGATGGCGTCATAGAGTTGATTAGCGGGTTGCCTTTTCAGTTTCCCTAACTAAAAAGGCTGGGGGGGGGGAATGTTAGGCCCAAAATCGGACCCATTAATTTCAGCAGTTCGAGGTCCTTCACGCGACAAAGATAACTGTCGGGGAAATGAGCCCAAGAAGAACCCATCGAGTAAGACAAGAGTAAATGTTGGACCCAATGTACGTAAGAATTTCAGGCCCATACGCTATTACCATCAACTTGTCCAAATCAAGCACGACGAGCTCGAACTACTACTCCAAAGATCGCGGAAGCAGTTAGAGGCGAAGGAGACTATAAAAGAGGAGCTAGAGTAGAACATAACACAGACGAAAAACCCTAGAAAAATCACTATTCTTATCGACCTCCCTCTATAAAATTTTGTTCGCATATACTTTCGAACCTTCTTTTTTCTTCTCGATCTCGACTATTACTTTGTATTAAACCTCATATTCAATAAAGTCCAGTTTTGTCAACTGAATTCTGATTGTATCGTTATGTTCTTAGAGCATCGTTTCCCACAGAACTTGTCTTCCCCAGATTAAACTCTTGATCACTATAAAATACTTAGTGTGGATTTTAGGATCTATAGTTGCTACCCGCTCGACCTCCACGAACAACAGAAGTCGGAGAACCACAAATACAAGCATCCTTCTCTCACTTTCCACCGAAGAAAAGTTTTCAATGCTCAAGGGAAACAATTTAAAAGATCACCATATTCATATCACCATAGTAAACAAGGCATGGACATTCATTATATCCTTCATTAACACATCCCAATAAGATCTCAAGCTGACAATACACCATTCATTATGATCTTTCTAGGACGTGAGGACTTCCACTTATTTGCACAATAAGAGACAAGATTATATTATATCTATGATAGACGGACAAGGATACAAGTTCTTCTATCAAACAGAATCTAGTGGCTTAGATCAAAATCATGCCTCGATCATGATATAAGAGCCAAGATCAAACGCTTAATGCAACATACGAGGTCGATTCGGAACTTCAGTTAATAAAAGACTTTTCCGTTCTCCGACCTTGTCACCTCACTTGAAAAACTGGGGGATAATTAGTAGCACTGGATTTCAAACTAAATCCATCCCGCCAAAAGGATTAGAGAACCGGCCAGCAGCATAAAAGATCTTTGGCTTAGATTGATGTGGGAACCAAAATTCACACCGTCGATTTTCGTAAAATAAGGAAAATTAGGAAAATCCTAATTTTCCAGGGGACCCGGATCTCTGCGAAAGCCAACGACAAGTAACGAAATAAATGCGGAAAATATGAAAAACATGATAAGACGAATTTATAGAGAAAGTAGATCTTATTTCGATTTCGCGTAAGAGCGTTGCGATCATCACAAGATTTTACAAAGGCTTAGGCCGCAGGGGCCGTCAGAGAACTATCAACATAAAACCCTAAACCTAGTCGACTCGCAGCTCGATAACAAAGGACGAAAAAGAAAAGAAAAAGGGAGTTTGATTGATTTTGGACTGAACCTTATTAAAGGCTGCCTACGTACCCCTTTCGAGGATCAAGTCAAACATAGTTCAATTGGTAGATCTGGACAAGAGATCGAACTGCCTGGGCGAGTTCGATCTAATAATTGGGCGCCAGTCATAGAAACCGAACTTTTCGAGAATAAAGCCTAAGTTTCTAAGTGCGGAAAGTTCTAAGTCTAGAAAAGTTGTAAAAGTCTTAGATGACAGCTCTGAAATTCGTCCCTTTCTTCTGTCATCTGCCTTTTGCTTATATACTCCCTTTATAGGCGGTTTAGTCCTTCCATTTCGCCCAGATTTGAGTTTATCAAGAATCTTCCATTTTTCTTTATCTTTCCTTTTTTCTGCGGAAATCTTCTTTTTATCTTCAAACTTGACATTTATCTTCAAATTCGACATTTATCTTCTTTCTGCGAGTAAATCATCGAATCGTTGTCGTATCTTTGGGCTGGACTTTCGTTAAAGTCGCGAGTAGGCTTTTATCGCATTTTAGGACTTCCCACGCTGTTTTGTGATAAAACCGTTTTGCGACTCTAGACGAGATCGTTTCCTGATGCGACACCATTTTTAAATAAGTTTCTCGAGTTAATCGTAAAGTTTGGAAATGTTCGATGTTTCGGTTAATCGATGCTGTTTTCTATGATTTACTCGAGGTTTTATTAAAAACGCATTTTTACGATTTCTCACGAAAAAACTCGAGTAAATCGTATAGCTAGGCAATGTTCAGTGTTTCGTTTAACCGTTGTCTTTTTATACGATTTTCTTGAGTTCTTTCGAGAGAACAAGAATTTACAGTTTTTATCGTCAAACTTGGACGATAGAACAGATCGAGATGAAACAAGAGACGTTTCAACCATGGTTCAGAACACGGTCGAGCCGCAGGACGTATGCCTTGAGTCGGGGACATGGGAGATCGAGGCTGGGGATGGTCAGCTCGACGTACAGCGAACTGAACTGGGAATGGTTCAGCTCGCCGTACGGCAAGCTGTTCGGGGAGTGACCAGTTCACCGTACGGTGATCTGAACCGGCTGGTTCGACTCATCGTACGTTGAATTTGGTTCGTTCGAACCTGCTAGCGGTTTATGGCGGATGCGGTTTTTCGCGGTTTTGTGCTTAACTCGGGCAATTGTGTAATCGGCATTTCTTTCGTTCGTTCTTCCGACATGATGATTTCCAAGTTTTCCGTGGATTTCCTTTGTTTGGAAAGTCCTTAGAATTTTATAAAACGACTTCTCGTGTTTTATAAAACGTATTTTATTTTTACGGAAACTTTTAGCCGTTGATTCCGTCATGACCAATTTTGACACCAACAGTTAGCCCCCCAGCTCGCTAGAACCTTGAGGGTCTTGCGTGAGGTTCTTGCGAGTGCTTAGCCAATTTTAGGTAAGTTAAGCGGAACTAATGGTTGGAAAGTTCCGTTGAAAGTGATATTTCCACTCTCCAGGGAACGTAAAGCGTTTAGGATTAGTTCTGCGCCTTGTGAAGTCTGCCTACGTACGCTATTAAAGGGATCAAGCCTTTCGTAGTTCATTTTGGAGTTAAGGTTCGTATGACTTGTTTCCTAGCAAGACCTTTACAGTCTGGTTATGTGTATTGGACCTTTGCCGGCCTTGAGACTAGCCTCGTGGGCTGTTTGCTATGGCGAGTGTGGCCGCTATAGTTTTCGGACTAGCCATGTGCGGCTCTGAGTCCTTGCCGCTTTTGCGGCTTTATTATAAATCAGTTTTCGTTTTTAAGAGCGTGTTTTTATTCGTATGAATGTAGAGGGAAGAATATGAGTTGATATTGAGGGAGGTCCGCGAGTTGTCCTCCCGCATTCGTTTTCCTTTGTGGATCGCCTTATTCGTTTGCTCGTTTTAGGATGTTTAGTAAATCGAGTGAATGTTTAGATATAGACGAAGAGACATGCCTTTAGGATCTCGATTCATGTCTTGAGACGTTAGATACCAGTGTGTTGGGTTTAGCGCAAGACCTAGGTTTACTTTTGGATTGAGGCTATGCGATGACTAGTCGGATTTCGTTTTGCCTGTTGCGATTTTAACCTTATTCCATACCGATTTAGAATCCGCGATAGGTTCTCGGCTTATACGATTCGTCTGGTTGGAACCGAGCATCTCACCGTGAACAATTTCTAAGTTTCCCGAAAGTGCTGACCAAAAGTTTGGATTTCTTTTATAGCACTATTACCCTTGTGTCGGGTGTTCGAGAGCTATCTCGGCGAGATAACTTAAATTTGTTTAGGACTGTTGCGAGTATGTTGTGATCAGCAACAAACTTTTAGGTGATAGATGTTAGCGTTGTTTGGGCCTTCGCGAAGGATACGAATGTTAAGAAATTTTGTATGTTTTATAGTCGCGGATGGACTGTTGGGTCTTCCAAGAAAGTGATTTTATCGAGGAAGGTATTTGTGTCGAAAAACTTTTCTTCAGGCGTCTGCGACGTCTCACAATGCTGAAGATTGGTTTTTTTTTTATTTCGTATGCCGCGTTTCGTGTTCGAAACGTTTGCGGGCTCGAAGATGTTGCGCGGTGTTGCGAGGGTTTTGTCTTAACCCTTCTTTGCAGGAACACTTTGGTTCGTTTGCGGATATTAGCAACCAAAACTCACATTCCTTCTTGGATGTTAAGTAGTTTTATGATTCGTGCTAGAGCAATTAGGACTGAGAGGTCGTGTAAGTTGTTTCCCCGAAACGAAGCGTTTTTCATTACGGTGCTTTGTGAAGTGTTGACCTTCCAAGATTCGTACGGCTTCAGGAGCTCTGTTACGAGCATTTTCTTACACATCGGATTTTGAAGGCAACTTGGTTCGGAAATAGAGTGAATCGTGAGAATACAGAACTTAGCCGATTTTCGACAAGTTTGCATTATCCGTTGAATGTATTGGCTTGGCGTGAAGGTTGTATTCAGCCGCACAGCCAAGGTTGTATTTGGTAGAGGATTAGACCACGACACTTTCGCCCTATCGATAAGGTCGAGTCGGTTTGTAAACTTAGCACTGAAGTAAAGCGTGATCGGACAAGGGCCAAGTAGCATTTGTCGAGCTTGATATGCCAAGTATGCCCATGGTTATAAAAACTTTTTTCCGTCTTAGGTTCGATTTGTACGACGAAAAATTCGTATAATCTTTCCTTTGTTCGTAGGGAAGTTATTTCTTTTTTTACCCGAGGGAGACAGAGCCTAAGAAGCTCGATGCAGAGTCCGTGCGGAATTGTTTACGGGGTAGTTTCTCGAATGTAGTCAAGAGGAATGAGAGCAGATGCTTGTGAACCGAAGAATGAGATCTTTCAGATCGTGGTGCGAGGAAACAAATTTTAGATTGGTCGTTCAGTGCCGGATCGTATAGCTTGGTTTTCGCTATAAGGAAAGTATTTTTCGCAAAACCTGTTACGTTTGCTTTCAAAAGTTACTTCGTTATGACATGATCCTGACTGCACGAAGGATTATTCGCATAAGTAACGGGTAATGAATTTAGTAAATCGGCACGACGCGTTGGGATAATAATGTTTCCGCAGATTTTTGAGAAACCTTTCCGCTTACTTTTTTTTTTTTGATTCTTCGGTGATAGTTTTTTGGAGTCACTCATGGAGTTTTTTCCAGAAGTTATTCACCGAGATCTAGTCGCAAAATGTTTTAGTGGGTTTCTCTATTTCTGTTTTGTGTTCTCGATTTTTTCTTTTTGCCGCAAATGTTGTTGATATTATTCCATGACTCACTTGGTTCGACGGAAAATGAGAGCAATGCTTTGACGCCTAAAGATTTCTCGTATAATCTTTCGATTCTTATACGAAACATGTTTTGTCAAGTTAGAAAAGATCTTTAGGAATTCGGAAAATCATCGAGTTTCACTCTGAAATTTCGCAGAGATTTTCTAATCGAATTATTGCAACAAGAGATGCTGTATAGTCCTCGAGATTATTTCCCAGATGGTTTGGATCAGTCTTTAGCGTTTAGACGGTTCTTAGATTGTCGTTTGCTTTTGGGATGACTTTGACGAGGCGTCGCAGTGTCCGAATATTTTTCTGCTTATTTTTACGAGAGTTTGCTTTATAGGAAGTGTTTTCTTGATGCGAGGAAAAATGTTCGACGAAAGAAAAAAGATGAGTTTCCTTTGAAAGATTGGGATGATCGACAATCCGGGTCGATTAAAGATCATGGCGGATTGGTGATGACTTGGAGTATGTCTGATTTACGAAATTTCTAGGAGCGAGTCGGTTTTAAGACGACGTCAGCGTCTCTAGCTCCTTCTTACTTTTAGGAAATGAGATGAGTACGCTCGAATGCGTGGTGATCGTTTCTCGGTTGTATGAGAGATTGGATCGGTTTGCAAGTTATGCCTGAATAGTTAGAGAACAACAGATCGAGATAGACAAAAATTGCTTACGACTTAGCATGCTAGACTATCCCGCTAAATTCTAAGTTCCGTAGGTTTTACGGCAGTTTACAAGACGTTTTCATTCCTTTCCTATTAGAAATTAGAAGTCTAATAAAATTTTCAATTCGGTCATTCCTTAGTTTCATTGAGAATTTGGGATTTTTTATTCTTCGTTCTTCGTCTTTTGACTTATTCTCGTATGAATCGGTCTTCGACGAATTACCAACAAGATTATCGGAGCGGGGAGAGGACTTAAACATCGAAGTTCATGTTCTTGTTTCTTCGTACTGCTGGTTTTACTTAACCGACTAGGTGCGCTTTGTATATCGAAACATCAATCACGTCTTTATGATTGGATGTTTTCGACTTAGCACGGCAGAGTTTCATAAAACCGGATTGTATTTAGAGAGTTCAAATCTCTCATATAGTTTAGGCAACTTTGGTGTTAAGTCGACTGTTGCCGTTTTAGACGATTGATTCGAACTTATACGAAAAAACAAGTCTTTGCGGTTTTTATTGTAAATTCTCGATGAAAATTCTGATTGAGACGAAACGAGAATCAGCGCGGTCAAGACTCAAGAGAGAAACTCGAGGATTAGATCAGCTCACCATTGGGCGAGCTGGATGAGCCTTTTCAGCTTGCCATACGGCAAGCTGGTGCAGACAGTCTCGATTCGTCGAGTTGATTTGTTTTCGTCGTAAAATCTCAACGGAAAATCCGATTGAGATGAAATGAAAAGATGTACGATCGAGAATGGAGAGAGAAGCTCGGGGAATGGTTCAGCTCGCCGTGTGGCGAGCTGGATGGTAAGAACCCTTGGGGAAAAGTAAGCACCTCAAGGGCGAGGTGAAAGGCTGGTCAGCTCGCCGTACGGCTAGCTGGTTTAGCTTGGGCAGGTCGCCGTATGGCGAGCTGGACGATAAGGACCCTTGGGGCAAAGTCAGTGCCTCTAGGGCGAGGTGGAAGTCTGGTCAGCTCGCCAAGATGGCAATCTGGGTTGTTTGGCCAACTCACCGTCTTTTCGAGCCGGAAAGTATCACCCAATTATGCGAGTAGCCTAGGGTTTTCCCCGTGAGTAACCAACCTAAGGTTCTTCCATGAGAAACCTAGGGTTTTTCTCGCGAATAACCATCCTAGGGTTCTTCCGCGAGAAACCTAGGGTTTTTCTCGCGAGTAACCCAAGGTTTATTTTGCGAGTAACCTAAGGTTTATTTCGCGAGTAACCTACGGTTTATTTCGCAAGTAACCTACGGTTTATTCCGCGGTTTCTTGGCGAGCAAGTTTTGTCTTTCCAACGTAATGAGATTTTTACAACTCGGAAAAAAGAAAAAACACTATGGGTTTTGATAGATTTTAACGTTGCCCTTAGTGATCTAGGATAGAAATTGCGAGCTTGTTTTGTTGCTCTTCCCGTGGCGAAAAGTCGCGATCAGGTTTTTTGATTTTGTTAAGTACTACAGCTTTTGCGTGAGTATTGGCTATAGGAGTAGTCGCTTCTGGAGTTGTTCTACCAACGTTTTTGCGAGCTGAGACTTTGTCTTTCATATTTCCAGACATCGTTTTGATCAAGCGTTTTTTCGGCTATGAGTAAATCCGACCCCCTCCTTCTAGCGCCAAACTGTGGGAACTGAAATTCACACCGTCGATTTCCGTAAAATAAGGAAACTTAGGAAAACTCTAATTTTCCAGAGGACCCGGATCTCTGTGAAAGCCAATTACAAGTAACCAAATAAATGCGGAAAATATGAAAAACATGATAAAACAAATTTATAGAGAAACTAGATCTTATTTCGATTTCGTGTAAGAGCGTTGCTATCATTACAAGAGCTTACAAAGGCTTAGGCCGCAGGGGCCATCAGCGAATTATCAACATAAAACCCTAAACCTAGTCGAGTCGCAGCTCGATAACAAAGGACAACAAAGATAAGAAAAAGGGAGTTTGATTGATTTCGGACTGAACCTTATGAAAGGCTGCCTATGTACCTCTTTCGAGGATCAAGTCGAACATAGTTCAATTGGTAGATCTGGACAAGAGACCGAACTGCCTGGGCAAGTTTGATCTAGCAATTGGGCGCCAGTCATAGAAACCGAACTTGTCGAGAATAAAGCCTAAGTTTCTAAGTGCGGAAATTCTAAGTCTAGAAAAGTTGTAAAAGTCTCAGATGAGATCTCTGAAATCCGTCCCTTTCTTCTGTCCTCTGCCTTTTGCTTATATACTCCCTTCCTAGGCGGTTTAGTCCTTCCATTTCGCCCAGATTCGAGTTTATCGAGAATCTTCCATTTATCTTTATCTTTCCTTTTTTCCGTGAAAATCTTCTATTTATCCTCAAATTTGACATTTATCTTCAAATTCGACATTTATCTTCTTTCTGCGAGTAAATCGTCAAATCGTTTTCGTATATTTGGGCTGGACTTTCATTAAAGTCGCGAGTAGGCTTTTATCGCGTTTTAGGACTTTCCGAGCTGTTTTGCGATAAAACCGTTTTGCGACTCTGGACGAGACTGTTTCCTGATGTGACACCATTTTTAAATAAGTTTCTTGAGTTAATCATAAAGTTTGGCAATGTTCGATGTTTCGGTTAATCGATGCCGTTTTCTACGATTTACTCGAGGTTTTATTAAAAACGCATTTTAACGATTTCTCATAAAAAAACTCGAGTAAATCGTATAGCTAGGCAATATTCAGTGTTTCGTTTAACCGTTGCCGTTTTATACGATTTTCTTGAGTTCTTTCGAGAGAACAAGACTTTACGGTTTTTATCGTAAAACTTGGACGATAGGACGGATCGAGATGAAACGAGAGACGTTTCAACTATGGTTCAGAACACGGTCGAGCCGCAGGACGTATGCCTTGAGTTGAGGATGTGGGAGTTCGAGGCTCGGGATGATCAGCTCGACGTACGGCAAATTGAACCAGGAACGGTTCAGCGCGCTGTACGGCGAGCTGTTTGGGGAGTGACCAGCTCACCGTACGGCGAGCTGGCTCGTTGCCACCTAGCTCGGCGTACGGAGAGCTGGTCCGGGACCGACCAGTTCGCCGTACGGCGAGCTGAACCGGCTGGTTCGGCTCGTCGTACGTTGAACTTAGTTCGGTCGAACCTGCTCGCGGTTTTGTGCTTAACTCGGGCAATCGTGTAATCAGCGTTTGTTTCTTTCGTTCTTCCGAGATGACGATTTCCAAGTTTTCCGTGGATTTCCTTTGTTCGGAAAGTCCTTCGAATTTTATAAACGACTTCTCGTGTTTTATAAAACGTATTTTTATTTTTACGGAATCTTTTAGCCATTAATTTCGTCGTGACCGATTTTGACACCAACAATCGAAGGCCAAGTCAAAAAGACTCCGCATATCTGGCTATATATGTATCTCGTAATGCGAATTATCAAGAAAGAAATCATAGCCGAATGTTTGGAGCAGGTGTAACAATCTCACCAAACTTATAGGAGTCGACATCGTCCTATAAAGCAACAACGAGATCGTTCTTGCAAGCACCTGAGTTCTTCTTTCCAATTAACAAAAGACTTTAAAAGAAAAACATCTTATATACAAAAGAACAAAAGTTGCACTTATGTGATCAAACAAAAGACCACTCACCCAGCTAGAGAGACAATAAAAAATAAAATAAATTGTTATTACTTCATTATACAGCTTCCCATCATATGATAACTAAAACGAGCAGAAAAGCAACAACCGAGAAAAAAAATATTTGATCTCCATGTTATCGAATCACTAAATGACATGATGATTAAACAATTTTTCCACTTATTGTTTGACAAAAAAGAATATACACGTAACTCTTTATGTTTACTCGACAAAATAATTTCACATCCATATTAAAGCCGAGAATCTTTTCAAACGAAGAAGAACTCAAAGACGAGCTGAAGACTAAAGCCTCACATACACACTTTTCTTAGCCCAGAAACCTGTTTCTTAACGGGGGATACATGATCACTTTACGAAATCGCGATAATGAAACAGCGTATCTTCATTCGCCTTGTATCCAATAACAAAGATGAAGCCGACATCTCGAGATGATGAAACTGACATGTCGCTCGAAACTACGACATCTCCTTTGAGATAGTCACTTCCCATGCCACGAATACAATCAAACCACCGAGAATCTCCAGATGATCCTGAATCTTCCATCATCTCACGATCTGTATATTTCTAGACCAAAGAGAAGACCCACTTGGATCCGGACCAAACCACCACAGCCTCAATTTAAGAAGACTGGACGAAGTTCAGACTGGGAAACCAAATACGAAAACCCCTCCAGCCTTCGAACTCCAGATTACTGTTGAATCTGAGTTTCGTACGGTCGACTGACTGGAAAACTAAACTCGATTTGTGGGTTCTTCGAAGGCGTTTTATTAATCAGAGTTGATAATAAGAGAAGATTACAGAAAGATTCAAAGAAAGAACAAATATCGGAGCTTTATGAAAGTCCGGCTGGATTACAAAGAGGTTCGCTCGATGGTAAAACCCTAAATCTTGCCGTCAGTGTTCTTGTCTCAATTTTCGGATCCCTTTCCTTTTGCCCTTCCACTTCCTTTTATAGCTCTCATTTGACCTTTGTGCCTTGCTCGTTCGCCCTAGGAAGTTTGGGCCCAAACCCGTTTGGTGGGCTTTTACGAATTAAGGAAAAGTCGGTCAGCCGTCACTGCCCGGTTCGACCGGTCAATTATGATAATCAGCCGATTAATCATCATTTAAACCGCCCGTCTCCCTGGTGGACTTTGCATCTGGGCCGATTATGGACGACGATCGGTTGGGCCTAGTTATTTGATGGGCCTAATGGGGAGGTATTGAATTCCTCTTCTACAGTAAGCCCCCCCCCCCTCCCCAGTCCGCTAGTGGAGGAGGCGGTTCTTCACAGTGGGACTGTAAGAGTTGGTTCAGATAATAACTGTCCCGTTCGTTCTTCATGAGTCGGATGGTCGTCATGCGTATCCAGATCAATTCTTTTATTACCTCGGGGGGGGGGGACCCACGACTCTTTGTTTAAATCTATGACGGATGGTCGTCGTGAGATCGGGCCGATAAAGCAGGAAATCGTGTAGTAGGCCCAATAGGTCTAATAATGGCATGTTTCTCGAATTCCGTAACTTTTCCCTTGTTCTATGGGGTCTCTTTCCTATTCTTCTTGTTCTTTTCGAGCCACTCAAGGTACTTTCTCTTTCTTCTTCCTCCTTCATTTTCTCCCTCTCTTTTTTTTTGGTGGCGACTGCCGGAGATAGATTTGCCGCCGCCGGTTTCTTCGACCGCTCGGCTTTTCCTCTCCCCCGATATTCCCGAGAATCGGCCGTCAGAATAGATGGTACTGCGTTGAGTTTGTTTTGCCGCCGGAGTGCTTGGAGGCTGGCCGGACACCGCCGTTGGTTTCCTTCCCCGATCGGTCGGCTTTTTCTTGATTTCGCTACTTGCGTCGATTGATTGGTCGGCGTCTTGCTGTCTCCGTGTCTCCTGCGTCACCGTCGGTCGCGGCGAGAGCGGCAGCAAGTGTGGTTAGTCGCTCATTCATGACTCTGTTGGTTTCCTCCTGTCGTTCGAGGTGATTCATGATGCGCTGCATCATATCGTCGGCCGCCGGAGTCGCGGCAACCGGTCTTTGTACCGGCGCGTCTTTGGTTAGAGAGTCGTCGGGAGGCATACTGATTTCGTTAACGCTACTTCGTAAGGCCCCACGGTGGGCGCCAAATGTTGAATTTGAGTTTCGTACGGTCGACTGACTGGAAAACTAAACTCGATTTGTGGGTTATTCGAAGGCGTTTTATTAATCAGAGTTGATAATAAGAAAAGATTACAGAAAGATTCAAAGAAAGAACAAAGATTGGAGCTTTATGAAAGTCCGGCCGGATTACAAAGAGGTTCGATCGATGGTAAAACCCTAAATCTTGCCGTCAGTGTTCTTGTCTCAATTTTCGGATCTCTTTCCTTTTGCCCTTCCACTTCCTTTTATAGCTCTCGTTTGACCTTTGTGCCTTGCTCGTTCGCCCTAGGAAGTTTGGGCCCAAACCCGTTTGGTGGGCTTTTACAAATTAAGGATAAGTCGGTCGGCCGTCACTGCCCGGTTCGACCGGTCAATTATGATAATCAGCCGATTAATCATCATTTAAACCGCCCGTCTTCCTGGTGGACTTTGCCTCTGGGCCGATTATGGACGACGACTGATTATGGACGACGGTCGGTTGGGCCTAGTTATTTGATGGGCCTAATGGGGAGGTATTGAATTCCTCTCCTACAATTACGGACTCCGAGGAAGCTTAATAGAATGTTTCCTATAATTTCACTAACCCAAACACAAAAGCGACCAACTTGTGAAATAGTACCAATATGAAACTTTTCATAAGTTATATTGAAAAGAGTGAACACTGAAGGATGATATCCTCCACCGACGACTATGATGTTTATAAGACACATATCTCACCAATATCAGAAGAAAAGATCATGAAATATTAAAAAAGCTAGAATGCCGCTAGAAGGTCTTGACATTGAAGTGTTCTACTGCAAAGACGAAAACAATCTACCTCTACGAACCACATGTTGACAGAATCCTAAGGCTCCCGGCTCGGTCCATCTTAAAACAACACATAACTCAACAAATTCAACAGCTCTCAAGACTTATGCCTCGTGTTCTGAAAGAAAAACAATATCTCTAGTTTAGCCCAGAACTTGAATTCATTGGGGGGGGAGGCTAAAACTGATTCCTTAAGATGAAATGACTTAATTTCATGAGGTTCAAAATTGACGAAAGCATAGTAGACGAAGGACCTAGCTCACGCCAATCGTATGAGCTCATCTCCATACGATTCAGTTCACACAAACCCGAAAACTCCTTTTAGGCGACTATAATCAAACTGCGTCTAGACTTACAAGTGACAGGAAGCTCGATATGATCCGCAATGATACGAGTTGTATGAGAACCAAATCAACAATTCATAGCCCAGAGGCCTCGCTCTCTCATCAGCTACACGAGGAACACATGGCCAAACATCCAACACATTTACTTCCCGCTAGCTCAAAGTCGCCAAGACCGGAACACGACCATTTCGGTAAACAATTCTTTATAATATATTTACGCATATCAATATGTGGCATCGGATAATAAAGATTCTCGCATTACAAGTGTTACCTTTTAAGTTATCAAATTCATACTGATTTATTATTTCGCATCAAAACTTTATAAAAACACTTATTCAATCGCAAATTTTTTTTTTTTTTGCACTATCAGTAGCTCAAACTACTATAAAGATTTACTTTTCAACCTCAAGAGGCTCGAAATCTCATCTTCAACTTTAAACTCTTACCAATTTTTACCATGCGGTCTGAAACGACCCAAGCTCTTATTGACCTAAACCATCCTCCGTTTCGAAAACAACATTGAAAAACCAGCATCCTTAGGCCACCACTGGCCCACGAGTTAGATTCTTGATCAGTTTTATCTCGTAAAACATCTCGAGGACTAGCGATATAAATTGCTCCTATAACTGACCAAAGTAAAAGTTCGACTATCGACGTGTAGCTAATCATTTTGCATTGACATGATGATTCGTTGGGATTATATATACATTTTGCGACACCATTACACAAACGCAAAGTAATGACATAAACCTAAATCAAAATAAGCATATTCAAACCAAAAATCTCTTAAATAAAAACACGATAAACATATTAATCATATGAGTCCAATCTACCACGAGATATTAAGGGACCTCTTCACACTTCTCAAGATCAGCAACCATGTTGACAAGCTCGGCCCACCAGTGGTTCAGTCAAAAGCTCCATCCAACTCTCATCTCTCGCGCGACAGTTTTAAACAGACTACATCTAACTCCTGTCCAGACCGATGTATATAAACGATGCCGGTCACTGAATGATCAAACAAACATGAAACGACGAAATGTATCCAGAAACTTAGATCAGATTCACATTGTGATCATGAAGGAATTAAGATCAAATGGTCAACCTCTCTTCCATGACCTGGTTATCAAACGAAAAGCAACTTCGTGAACTCTCTAGAAGAAAGTCGACTTGGAACCATTTTCTATCAGTTGTAATAAAAACTATACATTTCTCCGACCTCGTCACCTCACTCGAAGAACTGGGGGGCAAATGTTAGACCCGGATTTGTACCAAATCCCCCTTATTATTATAGGGTGTTGATTTTGTCATGTCCCTGATCCTAGATAGGATCGCCAGGACGGACCATGGTGCGAGGAGACGCACCAGCCAGGTCATGAGACTTAGAGACAAGTGTATCATGGCCCATGAATGTGGTTAAGTACATCATGGAGCTGAGACTTAGCCAGAAAAGGAAGGAAATGAGTTAGAGAAGCTCAACAAAGTAAAAGGACAGCTCGGCATAGCTTGGATGAGCGCGGGACAGCTCGACCTAGCTCAGGGGAGCTCGTAGAAGCTCAGCCCAGCTCGGTCTAACTACACACTCATTGGTCATCTCACACCAGCTGAACTGTCATGGTACCGTTCCTGGAACTTGACATAAGGCCTAAACGTTCGATAGCAACGAAACTAGTTTAATTCAGATCATGGAAATTGATCGTGAACAAGCTGTAATGAAGTGAATGATCAGAATAGATCATGGGAAATCTCAGTCTAGGTCAAGGAATGGACCAAAGGACTTACACAGAGAATAAGATGAAGATAAGCAAGATGGACTAGTGATACGGCAGCTTGGTTAAGTGTTCGGGAAGCTCGATCAGCTGAACAAGGTAAGACTCATCTCTGGCCAGCTCACACTGGGTAGAGTCAGCTCACTGAGCTGGACTACTAGCTCACTCATCTGGACCAGCTGGGGATCAGCTCATCTCAGCTGGATGGAGTGCTCAAGTCTTGAGCAGTTGGGCCGGGTCTGGATAGTGGACAAGCCATGTGGATGACCCATGTGTACCAATGGGCCAATGGGCTCTTGTGGTTGAGTCATGGGCATTCACTCTGGGCTTTTTTATGATGTGTCTATGGGCAGTTAGGCCTGCCAGGGACGTCTGGTAACTGCCATAGGCGAAAGGATGCAATCTGTACCATTGATTAAATCAATGGACAGAAATGAAACCGAAGGAATGCACTGGTTAGAAAAGTAACCACCCCTTCTTCTATAAAAGGAGGATGGTTACGTGGGTTTACAGACATGCCAGGGCTTCCTCCTACACCCTGAAATACAAAGAAACACATAGAAATTATAGAGAGTTGGTCGTATTCACAATCAAAGATCAAGAGTGGTGTGAAGGCCATAAAGAGGCAGTTTTGGGGAAGATCAGTGGGGAAGTTATGAACGACCCATTGATGAGTTTTGATCCATTTTGTTGACACCCAAAGCATCCTACAGAGTCTGAGAACACCCACAGATAGTCAGGGGAGAAGAAGGATGGCCGGATTTCACTTCCCATGACTAAGATAGCCTTAAGGGTGCATGTGTGTGGAAAGACAGTTTTGTGGTTAATCAAGAGGGGAGTAGGAACGACCCTCTGATGAGTTTGATCATGGATTATCACGTCTTAGGCTTCCTCATAATCCTGGGAACACACGCAAAGAGTCAGGGTAGAAGAGAGAATGCCAAAATCCTTTTTCATTTACAAGAACAGCCTTGAAGGTGAAGGCACTGCAGCACCGGTTTTCATGGGAGATCAATGGAAGGAAGCATGGGTGAAATCCAGGAAGAGATCTTATCAATACAGGACTTATATGATAAGACTTTATGGAGGCGTGCTTTGGAGGATCATGGACGGACATGATGCTGGAAGGTACAAGACCTAAGGTTAGTGGTGTTGAGCCATTTAAGCCAAAGGCATGAACCCATGGGTGAATCCATGTGGTTTATGGTCTCTGGGAACTCTGGATACACCCGTTTCTCTTTCTCTATCTAAATATATTTCTCTCCTTATAATTCTACGCAAGTTTGGTGACCAGAATGGCCTTCCCATGAATCGTACATGAGTGCCCGTTCAATGGGACTGTTTTAGGCACGATTTGGGTTTACTGATCCCAAACCACTTTTTACTGATTCAAATGGCTTGAAACTTTGAGGATAGATGTTTTATAATATTTAATAATTAATGGAAAAGACTAGGCACGATTTGGAGTTGATTTTCTCAAAAAGTATATTTAGGCCTAGGGCTGTTTTGGGTCGGATCATATGGTTAATGGTTTTTTTCTGGGGATTATGACCTTGGATTCGTGTTAGTTATATTTTTTGGATAATTTACAAAGCTTAACATTAATTTTTGTAGCACTTTTGAGTTTGGCCAAAATTGGGCAGGAACATAGCCTTAGGCTCGGAATCATGCAATTGTTAGAACCATGTGCTAGATTATCGGATTAATATGTATTTATTGTGCTTGTGTGATCTTAGATCATGCTTGCTTGTTTTCATACTGGTACCTGAGGGTAAGGCTGGTACTGGGTGGCTTGGACGACAAGTATGGATCTGGTTGTTATTATGTAGGGAAGGCTGTGTGTATCATGAGTAAAGGGGAACGACCTGATCCATGGATGATGGATCAAGGTGTCTGATCTGTTTGATCAAAGGATGCACAGGTTAGTCCAGGAGAGGGACTTGCTATCTTATGCTACAAGCGTGAGGAGATGGGTGATGCATTAGCTGAGAGGAGCTAGATGCATTACAATTGCTGTTAAAGACTTCTCAAAGGTTACTTGGTCAATGGGGATGGTTGGTTGAATGACTTAAGTATCCTAGGGGAGATGTTTATGCAGGTATAAGAGATTTGGACGGGTTAGTAGGGAGCTGGGAGCAGCTATCGTGCAGCTTGGTCAGCTGGAAGCAAGTAGATGAAACCTCAGGTGAAAGGGTTCAGCTTAGCTAGCTGGATGAGCTAGCAAAACAAGCTGAGGCAGCTGGCATTAGCTCGTTTTAGATAACTTAGGAGTGTCAGCTCAAAGAGCTGGATGAGCTAGCTAAGTCAGCTAAGAGTATGAGCTAGCTAAGTCAGCTAGGAGGATGAGCTAACTAAGTCAGCTGGACCAATGAGCTAACAAGCTCCGTGGATGTGGCAAAGGTATGATCTAGCTACTTTCTGTTAGATCTAGATAGAATGGTTTAGGGGAATGGAACCATGGACTTGTATGACTTGTACCATGTAAGGATTGATCTATAAGCTGGAAGGTAGTTCAGTGAACTGACCAAGGCATAGACGATTAGATTGGACAAGTGTTAGATTGGTTTTAGACCAATGGTTAATATAATATAATTCGCTGCGTATGAATAGAAATGATCTAAGCTAGGAAATACTAAGGTAGTATTCAGCTAAGACCTAAGTTGGCCCTCGCCTATGGGCGATATTATAAATAAAGGGAGAAAATTTTTGAGATTCGGTCTGGAAGAAGACTGAGCGACGTGAGGCTTTAACCTCGGCCTGAGAGGCCGGGATCGGGTCTTACAGATTTGGTTAAACATGCTAGTTATCGACCTCTTAGAATGTCGGCCTCATTCAAATAAGATAAGAAGTCAAAGCTAAAATAAGGGAGCACGTGTAACAACTTCAACTCCTATAAAAGACAAAGATAATTCTCTTGGAACGGGGGAGACTGTAAAACCCGCATTTTCAAAAATAATAAAATAAATAAAAATGTCTGAAATCTCCATTTATTAAATCGCTTAAATCATCTCCAAACTCCATAAATCCAAATAACATAATAATTCTCAAAATATCGATTAAACCATAACTCTGAAAATGGATAAATAAAACTCCCAAAAGCACCAGTCCGAAATGATCACTCCTGATCGTCGGTATCACCTGAAATGGGGGAAGAAAGAGGGGTGAGTAACAGGGGAGTCACTCAGTGAGGTATGGCATGCTAACCACGCAAAACACTGACTTGAGTAAATAGAACTCCCACTATGGAAGTTTAACTCTAACATGATCAATCAAGACACCTAAGGCATCACATAGAACAACCAATGTGCTGATAGTGCATAGCTAAACCACACACCCCGCATCTCCATATATGGATATACATTATATGCTGCGTCGCTAGTACATTATGTCTCTGTACCCCCGCCCTCCAAATCTGCGTCGAATGCAAACGTCTCTGCACCGCACACCACACAGTTGCGTCGCTAGCCCAGACATCTCTGAGCCCCCGCCTCCAAAGTTGCGTCGATAGTCCAAGCATCCCTGAACCCCCGCCCTCCCACAAAGTCCCACTCATAACTATGTATGTACATATATATATATATATATATCATCTCTCAACATCACACAATTCAATCAATGGTTGAATCCTCTAGACCCCTAGTTCCAATTTACAATGAATGAACTAACTAGCAATCAAGACTCAAACAGACTCAATTCACATAGATGGATCATGCTTCGAAATCTAAACTACGATAGGAAGAATTCTATACTGGTACGGGAGTTACGGATTAGACCCTCACCTTTGCCACGGGTTCTGAACAAAACCTGAGAAAACACTGAATGACCCTGATGGCTCTAAAAACAGCAACTCCGAAACTCTCTAAAAATAAATGAATGTGAAGATTCTGGCGGAACTGAACTCTAGATAAATCAGATGAATAACTCAAGAACTGAGCGTTAGCTTTTCGATCCCTCTGGTCATAATTTATTCCTAGTCATTCTCTGCCTGTAGCCACCAGGTTTACGCCGATCAGACACCGTTTGATTAGTCAAAATAGCCTCGCCTCCAAGTTGGTCGCAAACGCAGACTACACCAACACCTTTCACGAAAATAAGCATAATTCTCAGAAAATAATTCGAAATGACTATCCTCTTGTTGGGGATGATAGATAGAAGAATTAACTACTTACTGAACAATTTACAGACTGAAATCTTCTGTTTCTGTTGACCTTTCTTCACTTACACTGAAACTAGTCCGAACTGACTTTGCAACACAATAGTTTAATTATCGCCAAGAAGAAACGTCAATAACTGTCTTACTGTACCTTTGTTTCACGATCGGAAAGATGATCTAGAAAGCTGACATCGAGATATTTCCAATGATATCTCGCTTGTTTCTTGGTTCATTCTGGATCAACAGGAAAATACTGATGAAGATGACTGCTGGTAGATCCGATCTGCAGAAATTAGTCCCGAATAAATAATCATAACTCTTAGATAAAAATTCCAAATGACGATCCGTTTTCTGATATACATATATCTATGAAGGTAGAATATAACTTCAAAATTTGGCTTTGAAATTCTTGTTTTTGATTAGTCTTTACTCTGTTCTCTCAAAACGTGTCTGCTGAACCTTAATCTCTCTTTTAGCAGGAAGAGTTTAGAGTTTTCTTCCACACTACTGGGCCTAACCATGCCGAAATAACTGTACTGGGTTTTGTGTCATTACAGAGACCCTGAAGAAAGAAGAGCTTACGAGCTCAACAAAACACACTTATATTATTCTATTCATAAAGATAAGGAAGAAGACACGTGCTTTCTGGATTATGATCCCATTTCTCCAACGTAAGCGGGACCAACAATGAGACTAGGAGATGGGATCAACGACGTGTTACTGAGTGCTTTACAGATCAATTACAGCCATGTAAAATTGATCAGACCAAAGCTCTTCTTCTCTCAAGACGCCTAGACTAGAGAACGAGTATAAAGACGTAACCCTTACATCACGATGATACGCATCCATGATTAATGAAGGACGAGATCCCTTCATACGATGTTCGATCTAATATATAACCAATCCGATGTTCGATGATACGCGTCAACCATTCATAAACCGCACGAGACCGATGTAGACGATCTCTCGCCCAAACCGATATGATAAAAATGGCACGACCTTGCGTTCATACAGGGCCATTTATATCTCACTCAAGACCGATAAAATTGACCTCTCATCTGAGATGATGATAATCGAACTACGTTTAGACTTAATCCCTTGACGGGTACGTAGGCAACTCGACCCCGAGTCCATTCGCAATGAATCGAACTCAATTATATCATTGTGTTATGAGGATATAGTCGCCCACGAAGTTCTTTCCTCCCTAATTTATAAACAACCCCTACAAAGTACTTTGTGTGGTTTTAGGATCAACAACTATCATTCCGTTTCGTTTAAGTTTGTGTGTGTGTGTGGATACCGATAGACGCACGATGCTTGAAGTGCTAATAACATCTGTTTGTTTCATTGCTTTTTCCGCTGCGAATAACATCCAAGTATATGTAAAACCTTAAGATTTAGGTTTTTTATGTATTTTCATCAGATCTAGGCTAATTGAATTCATACGTATATTTATAAATAGTTATAAACCGATATGAATTCTTACAGTGGTATCAGAGCCTACTTGTTTAATACTGAAATTTAATCTTGTTTAGTCTATAACTTGAAATAGATACATAATTCTAATAATTAGATGGTTTGAAATTGATGTATTCGATATGAACCTAAATTTGATTATCGTATTGATCTATTTCTAAGACCATTATATTTGTAGTTATTATATAACATGCACCTATTAATTTATATGTTACAGAATAATGATTTTAGGAAAATTCAATATTAGATATTAGCACGGCGTGAATGAGTTATAAGTATGTTTGTTTGATTTTTATTTTTTCTTCAAACATCTGTTCTATTAATCAAGCTTGAGGTGGTTTGGAAAACCAGACTGGAAAAGAACAACCAATGTTATACAGCTCTCTGTAAAATGACCTCACTATCTTAGCTAAGGAATCAGACATTACATTACTAACACGGGGAACATATGAAAGTGAAAACTCCGTAAACCTATTCTTCTGTCTTGAGAACTCCTTTAGCTCTGTGGAAAAGTTTAGCCATGCTTCGGGATCTTGAATCATTGAGATTAGCTCCTTGCAATCTGTTCCAAACGCTTGACACGTCGAAACTTGCAGCATGCACTCCATCGCCCACAGTAGAGCCTCCAGCTCCGTATGAAGGGATGAGATCCTCGTATGTTGGTTCCTTGCTCCTAAGAGTTGAATTTTGCCACTTGTGTCCTTCCATGTCCATCCAGAACTACTGAAGAGTGTGTCGTGTGTCCATGATCCATCAATCATACATTTCCCTGAGTCTGATACAGGTTCCTGAAGGTGGTCCTCCATCGTTGCTATCGCTGTAATACTATTAGCCTCAAACCAGGCACGACATTCTGTCTCTGCATGTCTGACAGTTTCCAAAGGTTCTTTGTCTATTGCTCTGAATATTTTGTCGTTCCTAACCTCCCATTGTACCAGATAATCCAAGGGTAAGGGTCTTTATCAAGGTCAGGATCTTCAATGTCATTCTTCCTCCAGAACAGGTAATCAATATTCGTGAAATGGCTAGTGCTGGGAAACACTGAAGGCGGAGATGGGGTATTAGAAAGTGCCCAAATCTGTAATGCTTCCGGGCATTCAAAAATAGCATGATTGATCGCCTCATCTGCAGCTCCACATCTAGGGCAATGATTATCACACCTCATATGATGATGTGTCAAGCTACTTGGTACTCCTAATTGTCCTGAGATAGTTTGCCATATTAGATGTTTGATCTTTGGTGGAGCTTTAATCTTCCAAGCATGGGCTTGGAGTTTGACAATACTTGGTTCCGGCAGTGGCGCTATTTCTGTGTTAAAAATGTTAGTTGCTACCCAGTATCCAGACTTGACTGTGTATCGTCCATTCCTCGTATAAGACCAACAAAATTCATCTCTCTGATGTCCTTGCCTTATGGCCACAGATCGGATGAGCGGGATATCCTCTGAGCTGATATAGTTTTCCAACAACTCTGAATTCCATTGCTTTGGGTTTCCACTTATGAGTTAGCTTACCAGCATCATCGGATGTACCACAGGAGCCACCGGTCTGGCTGATCGGGCAGGTATTGTTGGGATCCAAAGATCATCCCAAATTCTGATTTCATGACCAGAGTGAAATTTCTGCCCCATCCCCAATGTTATTAGTGGTTTTGCTACCATAATACTGGTCCACCCGTATGAGGGATTATCACAGCTATTTAGACGCAATGGCGTACTAAATTTGGAGTATTTTCCTCTCAGAACTCTAGCTAGGAAGGAAGCAGGGAATTTTACAAGTCTCCAAAGTTGTTTTCCTAGCAAGGCTAGGTTAAACTCATGGATCATTTTGAATCCTATTCCTCCTTCTTCCTTTGGTTTTCATAGCTTATCCCATTTCGTCCGGTGAATGCCTCGCTTTGGGGGGTTTGAGCTCCACCAGAACTGTGCAATGGCACTAGCAAGATTTTCACACGTTTCAAGCGGTAGTAGTAAAGTGGACATTACATAAGTGGGTAGTGCCAATAAAATTGATTTTATTAACACCTCCTTTCCTCGTCGTGACAGCCATCTTCCAGTCCAACCATTAACCCGGTTCTGTAATCTTTCCTTAAGAAAGGCAAATAATTTCCGTTTAGAACCACTGATGTCTTCTGGGATCCCAAGATAAGACCCCATCCCTCCCTCATTTGTTATCCCTGTTGAGATTTTGATGGCATCCATCACCGGTACTGGTACCTTCTTACCAAAGAGTAAGGCTGATTTCCCTAAGTTAATACATTTTTCTGAGGCTTTCCCGTATGTCTTGAGTACTTTCATAACTTCATCACATTCACGTGGCTCCGCCTTACAGAAGAAAAGGCTATCATCAGCAAAAAAAAACAGATGAGATACCGAGGGGCTAGCGTGTGAAACACGCATCACCGTTATCTTTCCTTGACTTTCTGCGTGATTAAGAAGGGTAACGAGCGCTTCAATGCATAAGATGAATATGAAAGGAGACAAAAGATCTCCTTGACGCAGGCCCTTATGGGGGAATATATTTCCTCTTGGTTGGCCATTGAATAGGACATGATATTTTAGAGATGATACACACCACATTATCCACTCAATCCAATGATCTGAAAATCCCATTTTTTCATGACGGTACTTATGAAATCTCATTCCAATCGTTCATATACTTTGCTCATGTCTGTCTTTATTGCCATTTGTCTATTCCTTCCCCCACGACTTGCTCTCAATGCATGGAACATCTCTTGTGCTATCAGTACATTATCAGTTATCTTTCTCCCATCGACAAAAGCTAACTGTGTTTCCGAAATACGATCTGGTAATATCTTCTTCAATCTTTGTCATAAGACCTTAGATATAATTTTATAACTCACATTGCATAGACTGATGGGTCGGAACTGAGACATTTCATTAGGTTTCTCGGTCTTTTGGATTAAGCAATTATTCGTGTCATTTAGGCCATCAGCCATAATTCCATCAAAAAGGAACTCATTAACCATACAAGTTAAATCTTCCTTGACAATATCCAAAAATTTCTGATAGAACAAGGCCGTAAAGCCATCAGGTCCTGGTGCCTTTTCTGGATGCATAGCGAAGAGAGTGACCTTAACCTCCCATTCTTAGACAGGAGCCGTGAGATTCTCATTTATTTGGTCCGTAATAGTCGTAGTCACATTCGCCAGCGCCTCATCAATAAGCTCAGGATTAGAGGTCTGAAACAGGTCTCCAACATCACTGGTTGCAATGGCTATCAGTTTTTCCTCATCCTCCACCAGATTCCCAGCAGAATCTAGTAAGCCTGTGATTTTACTTCTTGCTCTCCTCTGCTTTGTGATTGCCTGGAAGAACATGGTGTTCAAATCACCCTCTCCAAGCCACATAATTCTGCTTTTTTTTCAGAATTGTTCCTCAGCCTTAAGAGCTTCAGTTAGCTCTTTGAATGCCTCTCTGATTTCCTCCGTTGTGGCATCATCATCCGAGTATAGGTTATCAACCTTTGTCTTAAGTTCTTCCACTAATTTCCACACGTTTAAATCTTTTTCCCTTTTCCATTTTCCTAATGCTTTCCGACAGCAAGAAATATGATCCATGATACTTGCATTGGGTGGCAAGTCCGGTGAGTTCCAGCCATCCATGATAATTTGGAAAATTTCTTCACTCTCCAGGCATCGTTTATCAAATTTGAAACTCTTCTTTTTCTAGTTGGCTTTGATAATATCTCTGCAATAATCGGACGATGATCCGACCCCCACATATGAAGATACTGGACCTTAGAATGTGGAAATTTCTCATGCCAATCTTCATCTCCTAGAGCTCGGTCTATTCGGCATTTGACATTGCCTCTTTTTCTTTTTCCTGACCATGACAATTGATTTCAAGTACATGGAAATTCAAGCATACCACAATCGGCGATCATTTGATTGAAACAGAGAAATGAAGTATCAGATTGCTCTTTCCCCCCTTCTTTTTCATGGTGACCTTTTATTTCATTAAAGTCCCCTATCATGAATCATGGTCCATTTCTTGTTGTTGCAAAACGCGTAAGGCGTTCCCATACTTGATCTCTTCTATTCTTAACAAGATCCCCACGAAGGTCATATAGACTTTTATTCCATTAATGACTGCTTGTACATCAATCATACGATTATTCGAAAATAAAACATCAGCTTGAAATTAATCCATAAAAAATAAAGCTAAACCACCGCTTTGGCCAAGAGGCTCTTCGATAAACAATTTACTAAAACCTAGGTCAGCCTGAATGTTTTGCAACAGCAGCTTCCTATTCTTCGTCTCAAAAAGGAACAAGAGTCCTGGGTGATGCTTCTGACACATCTCCTTGAGGCATCGAATTGTGAGGTTGTTCCCAATCCCTCGACAGTTTCAACTGAGTGTCTTCATTGATGAGAGTGGGGCGGATGTTTGGCATCCACCATACTTTTTTTCTGAGTACCCACACATGGCTTTGTCCTCCTTGAAACCATTGTAGCTTGTTCTGCCCTCTTCCCACGTTCTTGGTTGTTCCCTTGTCCAGCTGCCTTCGCATTGATACGAGGAAAAGCACGACTTTGGTTCCCCTGCTTAGAAGTTGAAAATAATGAACGTGCCATGCTCCTTGTAACCGTTTTAAAAGCCAATTCATCGTCATCCTCCTTTGTATCTGAGTTTTTCTTATCTTCAATCATAAGAATTGATTTTTTCTGGAGCTGATCATGATGCATTGGCGAGCTGTGTAACATGTTGTTTTCAAGTGAGTCTCGCTCTTCCTCTTCCGACAGATCATCTTCTTCGAAAACCATTAGTTCATTACCCATGATAGCCTCTTCCATATCCGCATATGTCTGTCCCATAGTATTCTCTTGTTCTTCCTCGTTGAGCATCAATTTTAAGGGCATCATATGGGGGTATGACATCTTCTACTGCTTCTCTATTATCAGCAATATACTTGTCCGATGATCTCATAGTTACATTGTCAGCCATGGGGTGAGTCTGTTCTTTAACATACTCCACACCCTTTGAAAGCATTTCTGAAACCGGTCTAGGCTTAACAATCGTATGGATTGAATCAGACCGCATCTCTTTGACTGAATGATCACTTATCTTCAATGGCCTAGATTGTTTTTCTTTCCATTGTTGTTCTTTTGCTTCCTGATTCTCCCTGGGTTTTTTCCTCACGTAAGCGTAAGGGTTATGACAAGTGCCTCTAGTATTAGTACCACGGTTTAAGCGGCTTGAATGAGAAGTTCTTTGGACGCGGGAGTAAGAGCTAGAGCTTTCTTTATATGGCTTATAAGAAGCCTCATCTTTTGAGCACTGGAACACATTGTTCACTCTGGTTTCACTCTCCCTCACTTCTCCTCTAGTGGTGTCCGGCCGCACACGGTCAAACACTGTTTCACGCCCAATGCCATGAGGCCAAAGATTTTGGTTTTATCAAGCAGTCTCGAGCCTCATGTGTCATAAGACCACATGTTATACAGTGCTTAAAGAGTTTTTCATAGAACAGCTTTATTGTGATCTCTTCCTTATTCCTTTTTTGCAACTTCCTGAAGAACTTAAATGGCTTTGTCGAAACAATATCAACCTTGATCTTCCCTTCTGCCACGTTAATCGTATCAACCCTTCCAGTATGTTTGTTTGATTCGATCATTCGATACTTATACAATTAATATATTCCTTTTTTACGGTTTATATTATACATTCGTTGCTTGTGGCATGCTTTTTAAATCAATACAAGTATTATATGCATGCATGTGAAACCAATTAAATCTTTTGATACCGGCTGGTTCAGTTTTATCGGTTCGTAATTTGGTTTGGTTCAGTCGAACACATGTTTAATATTTCATTTAATTGGAATACTAATATGATTAGATTTTAAAATTAAATTAAGATTATCTAAAAATATTAATGGTTTTAGTTAGATTAAAATTTTTAATTATTCGTAATCCAATAAGAATACATATAAGATATGTATTAGTTATATTTATCGTATATATTAGATATAAATTTTAAATATAAAATAAAATTAGATTAAAATTTATTCCTCAATTAACTTCAAGTACTTTTGATGTCTGTCCAGTCTTATCAACCATCAAAAAGTCGTTTCATTGTATGATGGGTTTACCAAAGAAAAGTGTCTGCAATTACATGAGTGAGGTGGATGGTAATGGTTACCATGTGAACCAAGATTGGTTTACTTAACTAGGCTATCAAAATGTTTTTGGGCTTAGAGACATAGGTTGGATAAGACATAAGGTGTTCTCTGACAACCAAAAATTATATTAGATATAATTACCAAAGTGTTGCTTACCTAAATAGCTAAAATTCGGACAATGAGCCAAAGCTCACTCGAATTTTAGTGAAATATGGATCTTGAATTATTATATTTATTTGAGGAAAATGTTTGAAATATAATATGAATTTTCTTAACTGTTGAGATTTCTCAATTCATAAACATCATAACACTCTCTATTCTTTTATTCCAGAAATGTTAACTCCTCACAACTCGTTTTCATTTTGAAATGTTCCTGAGAAGAAAAAACTGAATGGTATCGAAACCCGAGATATGTTCTCAAACCATAGGCTAAGAATAAAGAAAGGGGTGGGAAAAGTTGCATTGTGAATCCTAGTGAGTTTAATCATTCTCTTAAGTTTAATCCCTATTTGGAAGATCTGAAAACGAAGAAGACTTTTGAAACACCGTCTTCTGGTATTTATGTTATAGAAGTAAATGTTACTACTTCTGGTTCTACTTCTTGGGTATTGGATACCGGCTGTGGTGCTCATATTCGTACGAATAAGAATGGCCTAAGCAACAGTAGAATTTTGGAGAAAGGACAATGTAACACCTGTATTTTCCATAATAATAAAATAAATAAAATTGTCTGAAATCTCTATTTATTAAATCGCATAAATCGTCTCCAAACTTTATAAATCTAATAAATAGCCATAAATCCAAATAACATAAGAAATCTCAAAAATATCGATAAAAGCATAAATCTGAAAATAAATAAATAAAACTCCCAAAAGCTCTGGTCCGAAATGATCACTCCAGATCGTCAGTCTCACCTGAAAGGGGGGAAGAAAGAGGCATGAATAACAGGGGAGTCACTCAGTGAGGTATGGGATGCTAACCACGCAAAACACTGACTTGAGTAAATAGAACTCCCACTATGGGACTCTAACATGAACAATCAAGACGCCTAAGGAATCACACAGAACAACCAGTGTGCTGATAGTGCATAGCTAAACCACACACCCGACATCTCCATATACGGATATACATCATCTGCTGCGTCGCTAGTACAGTCTGTCTCTGTACCCCCGCCCTCAAAAGCTGCGTCGAATGCAAACATCTCTGCATCCACGCCCCACACAAGCTGCATCACTAGCCCAGACGTCTCTGAGCCCCCACCCTCAATAGTTGCGTCACTAGTCTAAGCATCCCTGAACCCCCGCCCTCGCACATAGTCCCTACTCATAACTATATATATATAGCATCTTAACATCACACAATCCAATCAACGGTTGAATCCTCTAGACCCCTAGTTCCAATTTACAGTGAATGAACTAACTACCAATCAAGACTCAAACAGATTCAATTCAATTAGCAAATAATGCTTCGAAATCTAAACTACGATAGGAAGAATTCTATACTGGTACGGGAGTTACGGATTAGACCCTCACTTTTGCCACGGGTTCTGAATAAAACCTGAGAAACACCAAATGACCTTGTCAACTCTAAAAAATCACAACTCCAAAACTCTATGAAAATAAATGAATATGATGATTTTGGTAAAACTGAACTCTAGAGAAAGCAGATAAATAACTCAAGAACTGACCGTTAACGTTTTAATCCCTCCGGTCAGAATATAGTCCCAGATGTCCTATGTCTGTAGACACTGATTTTACTCCAATCGGACACTATTTGATTAACCAAAATGACTCTACTTCCAGGATGGTCGCGAATGAAAACTGCACAAAACTCTCTCGCAAAAATGGGTATAACTTTCATAAAATAACTCATAATGACAAAAAGCTTGCTTGAGATGATAGATAACAGAGTTAAGTACTTACTGAAAAATTTTCAGACTGAAAGCTTTTGTGTAGGTCGACCGTTTTGCCTTTACGCTGAGACTGTTTGGAACTGCCTCTGCATCGCAGCAGCTTAATTTTATTCATGTACAAGAAGCAACGCCAATTACTTTTACTGTACAACTCCGATCTTGATTCCGTTTGATGCTACAGATTCATGGAAACAAGATCTATCCAATGAGCCATGGTTCGAAGGCTAAAGTCCCCTGAATTGATCTAGGATCCTCCCATAAAACCACTCCTCAGTCATGGTTGCTCATCTCTCTTCTCCTCGGCTTAAGACATGTTGGAATCTCTGGCACACAAAAGTATATCCAGTTCTGTGAGACACACATCTGGTGGCTTTAGTATCACAGTGGCGAAAAACAATGGTGGTTGGTGATGCTTCACACGTCTTATTCCCCTCTCGGCTTGGCTCACATCAACCCACATGAGATGGAATGGTGACGGATTTGGAGACTCGTCTTCTTTACTTATGGAACTGACAGTTGATTTGATCACAAGACACATGAATGAGAATAGTGAGGAATAGATGGTACATCGATGGTGTTTTCTCACTTGTAAAAATGACGGCTAGGTTAACATGAGGAAGGAGATGCATACGGGTATATATATATATATATATCGCTGGTTATGTTTTTAGTTTGGTTTAGTCCCATTAAATAATCAAACCAATTTCTATACCGGTTTAATAGAAATCGGGTCGTTACAATTCTCCCCCATTTATAAAGAATTCGTCCTCGAATTTAATTTTTGAGTCAATTGTCCAATATCATTCTGAAAAAGCTCTGGATAGCCAATCCTCGCATGAGTTTCGATCTCCCAAGTCTCCTACTGAATCTCGATTCTCTCTAAATGAATTTTACCAACATGGTCATCGTCCTTTGTACCTCTTTCACTTGCGGCTCCAAAATCTCAACTGGCTGAATACTTGTAGACAATTTCTACCAATATCACATGGTGGCCGCTGTAAAATTAGCTCTGGTTCTCTCGCGACCTTCCTCAATACTGACACATGAAACGCATTAAGGAAGTGTGAAAACTCAGCTGACAACTGCAATTTTTAAACCACTGCTCCATTCTTCTCCACAATAGGGTACGGTCCCATATATCTCGGTTTAAGCTTCTTTAGCTTCCGAGTCTTAGATTCTACTTGAAATTTTTTCATTTTCAGGTATACCAAGTCGTCCACTTAAGACTCCAAATCCTTACGGCGCTTATCTTCATAACTCTTCTGCTGGTCAGTGTCTTCCTTAAGCCGAGCATTGAATATCTCAACTTGCTCTACCGTCTTTTGAACCATTGATGGTACTAAGTCTTGTCTCTCCTCTACCTCTGTTTAACAAAGAAGTGTACGACAAAGCCTACCATAACGCGCCTCATACGGTGCCATCCCAATAATTGAATGATAGCTATTGTTGTAGTCATATTCTGCTAGAGGTAAATACTTTCCCCAGCTCCCTTCACAATCAAAACACAAGCCATAAGCATATCTTCTGAAGTTTGAATAGGCATCTTTGACTACCTATCTTTCTGCGGGTGATAAGCTGTACTCATATGGATTTTTGTCCCAAGTTCCTTCTGAAAGGCTCCCAAAAAGCAGATGAAAACTTGTGTTCTGACCAGATATAATGTTAACAGGCACTCCATGCAACCTCACAATCTCCCTAATGTAAATCTCTGCCAACTAATCAGCTCATATGTTTTATTGATTGCTAGAAAATGAGGAGACTTGGTGACTCCATCCACAATCACCCAAATAGGATCATTCCCCCCTGAGGTGGTTAGTAGTCAAGTAACAAAATCTATAGTCACCATGTCCCATTTCCACTCTAGCAACGGCTGGCTTGACAATAGCCAGCTAGGCACCGCTCAGCCTTAACCATCTGAAACGTTTGACACTATGATGCAAATATAGTAATATCTTTCTTCATAGCATGTCAACGGTAATATTGCTTCAAATCTATGTACCTCTTAGATGTTAGCCACTCTGAAATTGTAATAATATTCTTTGGTTCTACTGCAACTTCTGCCTCTGAAGCCATGTGACCCAAAAATCCAATCTTCCTCCAACAGAAGCTACACTTTCTCAACTTAGCAAACAACCTATGCCCTCCAATATTACCTAGCACATTCCAGAAATGCTTAACCTGCTCCTCTCTGCTCCAAGAATAAGTCAGGATCTCGTCGATGAAGAAAGACACAATTGTGAACTTATCCAAGTATTCAAGAAAGACACAATTCAAGTTTTTTTTAAAACCCAATTAATACACCAAAAACTCATAAACACTACAAGAAATGTGAGTATTAATAGCATTGCAGGATAGTGTGTTTGACATTTCTGCTATTGTATACTAACACGGGCCTTTATAATAGCGCTTATAAATTTAAAAATCTATGTTTGTATTTGCGGGAAAATAAAATAATTCACCCGCATTTGTTTGGTAAGTGGAGGCGCCTTACCATTGCAAATCAAAAAAATAATTGCGATCGTATAAGAAAAATATATGAAAAAGATACTTAAATCCTTTTCCTACTCATTCTCTTCACTCTCTTCACTCTCTTCACATTCTAGAATCGGAACCCTTTTTCTTCATATTTTTGAAAAAAAAAATCCCGAGAGATCTCTCGAGTCGAAGCGTCAATTGGTATGATCTCGATTTGATTCTGATTGGAGAAATCTTGATGCAGCTACTAAAGCAACAATGTGGGAAGAAATTCAGGTTTGTATATATATATATATATGTTTTCTTGAACCACAAGATGAAATTATAAACATGTTTGACCTTTGCTTATTGTGATGCAGGGGAGGTTTAACTTGCAAGAAGAGTGGCAGAAATCTGTTATATTCAAGCAGCTGAGAAATTTGTGGAGGGCTGGAAAGTCGAGGCTAGTGTCACAAGTACGCGCTCTGAAGACTGCGGCTGAGAGAACAAAATTAAAACCTAGCAACATCCCATCAATTCACGTGTGGAACTCTTGGGTTAAGAGCAAAACTACCAAAAATTTCACAGTGAGTTATCTACAACTAAGTAACTTTCATCCTTAAAGGTCTTCTCTAATAGATGTAATCACTGTCATATTTATATTGTAGGAAATGAGTGACAAGTACAGAGAGATGAGAAGAAATCAGATTCCTCACACCACCAGCCGCAAAGGAATGCTTCATTTAGCTGAAGATATGGTAAAAGAGTAATGAAATATCTATATACTGGTCGTATTCCAATATATATTGTACATTAGATTACAATGATACTGATATATGTCTTTTTATATAGAAAAACAAAAGAGTAAAGACCCAAGTAATGTGAGTAGGAGTAAGGTCTGGATTGCGGGACACACTCATGCTGATGGTAGACCTGTGAAGGCCCGATTTGTTGAGACTATTGTAAGAATTATGTCAATGAATTATTTTGAATGAATGACAATAAAGTTGATTATGTATAATGAATTACTTTTGTGTTTAAATGAATGTATCAGGAACAAATAAAGTCACTTGATAGTCAGATGGACTCATTATCAGCTGCTGATAACATAAGGGAAGATGCTGTGAGCAAGGTTTTGGGAAAAGACAAACCTGGACGAGTAAGGGGGTTTGGTAGAGGGATTACGGCTACTAAACTAGCATATCTGCAATTTAGAGACGCAAAAATTGCAGAATTGAAAATGGAGCTTGAAGAGTTAAAGGGCATGGTGCGCGACTTTGCTGCGAAGAAGGTAATCCTTTTCATTAGATTTGGTCGATTAGTTTTAAGACATTGACGATTTCCTTTTCCTTCTCTCAGAAAAGTAATGGTGATTCTGAAACATCTGAGAGTGGTGGTGGATTCAAAGAAGGAGTCAGAGTGCAAATCCTGTGAATCCAAGGAAGGTGAATCTCGAAGATGCAAGATATATGATTAGACCAATGACGAAGATGTGGTCATTGGTGAAGGTCTAGTGTGCTCATCTAAATCCAAAGATATGGTTAACAATATACCTCTAGGTATCGAAGTTGTGAAGGTGCTCAATGATCAGGCATATTTGTGGAGGCCAACCGCGAATATGTTCTTGATTGGTGATGCACTTAGCGAGAAAATAGCATCACCTTTGAAACCTGCCAAGAAAAAAGCAGTGGTATGTTATTGACATAATTTTATTTCTTAATTTTATGATTAATGTTGAGTCTTTGAATGATGTTGGAACTTGCTTCTATCATCTTGTTTGAGTTGTAGAGTCCAGGCAGCACTAGTTCGACCAGAAGTACAAAGGATAAGTGTATTCTCTTGGATTGCAACAACTCTGGACGTAAGGTAGCATAAGGAAGAATAGCTTCAACAGATGCGAATGAGTTGTGCCACTTTGTACCCTTAGGTCCAAATGCAAGCAAGGTGTGGGTTGATGTGGCTAAGATCAGTGATGCAAATGTCTAGAGGCCAAATTCAGAGATTGAATACATATCTGATGCAATAGGTTCTGTTGTGGCATGGCCAAATGACAAAATCAAGTTTGTCTAAAACAGTTTTCAAGTTGTTCTGTCGGTTATGTATGTTTAAGTACTTATATGCTCGGTTAAATCATGTGTAATGGTATGTTATGGTTAACAAACTAAAAACAAATATTATTATGATGTTTAGCTTATTAAAGCATGTGTAATATTATGTTAGGTGTGTGTAATGTTATGATGTTTAGCTTGTTAACCATTGAACCATAAGCTTTAAAATTGAAACCATAAACGATAGCTATTGTGAACTACACGATCTGATTAACATCTCACCGTTAAACCAAAACTCGTAACCCTTTAACCTACGCCACATCTCGAAATATCACTCGGTGGAAAGCTCATCTCTCTCTCACAACTCATATCGCCGCAAGAAGCAGAGCAAAGTTTGCAGTGAGTCCTAAAGGTTAGGTCTTTCTTACATTTGAACCTTAGATGAGATAAACTGATGTAGGTTTCTAATTTAGCAAGCTTATTTCAATTACTCAGAAATGCAAGCGAGGAAAGAAATAGTGTTAGCACTTTCGGCACAGGGAATCATTCCACCACGCCCCCAGCAGCCACGACGAGTAGCAGTTCATGTTCTACCACGCCACCAACAGCCACGACAAGAAGCAGTTGATGTTCCACCATGCCACCAACAGCCACGACAAGAAGCAGATGATGATGTGGTTGAGCTCACAGAACGACAGTACCGGAGATCACAACAAGAAGCAGATGATGATGTGGTTGAGCTCACAGAAAGGCAATACGAGTTTACTCTTGGATACTTGGTCCCCATTGAGAAAGATGATCCAGAGTACCAAAGAATTATGAATTAAATGAAGAATAAGGCAGGAACCTCGTCTCAACGCAGAGGCAAAAAAAGAATGAATTTTCATGATGCTTGTACCCTGTTTTGGATAGTATGTTCTGTAAGACCCTAAAGTACTTATGTTTCAAGAATAAGTACTTATGTTTATGTTAAAGATGAAAGTAATGTAATATGTTCTTTTATGTTTATGTTAAATCATGTGTAGACCCTAAACCATAAGCCTTAGAGCTCATAATTTGAATGATCAGACCAACAAAATTAAAACCTAAAGTGAATACCCTAAACCCTAAAGTACAAACCTTTACCCTATACCATAATTCTTCTTGATTTCACAAATTTGATCATTATAAAAATGATATTGTAATATTAATTTCATAAAACTTAATAGTTATAAATTTTGTAAACACTCATTTGTTCAAACCCTATACCCTAAAGCCTTTTTATATACAGATAAGTAGTAGTGTTTATGAACATATGAGTTAGATTGTTAAATTTTATAAAAAATCTTATGGAATAATTTAATTTATACGAAACAAATTTTTAAAAATTCAAATACTGCAATTTTATTTTGTAAGCTTTTATTTATATTTTTTGTACAAATATCCTATTTTATATGTTAATTTAAAGAATTTAAACGAAATTAATAAACTGAGCCAATGGGGAGCAATCAATAGGATTGCCAATCTGAGCCCTTGGATGTGTCTAAGCAATTTTGATCTGAGCCGTTATTTTCTTAGCCAATGAGGAGAAATCACTAAGATTGCACTATGATTAATCCTACACCGTTCGATTTATCTCCATAACTTTGATCAGAACCGTTCATTCTTTTTCTGAAATCTGTTAGCATTGATTCAGAAGATTACAGAAAACAACATCTCGTGTTATGTCTCGCGAGCTTTGATTTGGAATAACCGTTCCTGTATTAACTTTGATTTGAAAGAAACCTAATAGATAAGACGTGGATCTGGCTTCCAAGGTATAACCTAAATCTCTCGAGCTCACCGATTGAAAGAAACCTAACTTCTTTTGTCTCTGATTCTTGTAGGAATAGTCACGAGTACTCAGAAGGAGCAACTAATTTCGTGAATTCGTCAGCAAGAAGGTTGGGAAGTCTGTCTAAAATACTATGCCCTTGTAGAGACTGCCGCAATCTGTGCCATCAGTCACTGGATAACATTGTGGAGCATTTGGTGATTAGGGGCATGGATAAGAAGTATAAGAGTTCTTGTTGGAGTATTCATGGTGAAAAAAAAAGATTCTGCAGAGGACAGTGGTCTTCAATATGAAACGGAGGCATTTGATTTGTTTAAGACAGCATTCTTGAATGAAGTTGGTCTAAATCAGACTACTGAGAATGGGGTAGAGACAAATGAAGATGATGAAGCACCAGAGAAATATGAGTTTAGGAAAAAGCTAAGATATGTGGGAACTGAAATTCGCACTGTCAATTTTATGCAAATATGGAAACTTAGGGAAAACCCTAATTCTCTTGAGTTCCTGGATCTCTGCGGAAACCACTAAAACGAAAAAGATAAACAGAATATAGATGAAGAATTTGCGTAAGAGCTTTTATTGAAAAAGAGATTGAATGCTGTTACAAAGAGAATCGCGGAACTTAGACGACAAAACGTTCTAAGGATCCGACTTGCTAGTCTAGCCACCTAAGTCCTAAATTTTCCTAAGCTAACAGCCGTTTTTCTAGGTCTCCAATTCGTCCCCTGCCCTTGTCCCCAATCTTCTGCTTATGTACTCCCTCCTTAGGCGGTTTAGTCCTTCCTTTTTTGCCTAGATTCGAGTTTATCAGAGATCTTCCATTT
>CAKOAT010224821.1:0-42458 GCA_932364175.1 Eruca vesicaria subsp. sativa | reverse complement strand
CTCTCTCTCTCTCTCTCTCTCTCTCTCTCTCTCTCTCTCTCTCTCTCTCTCTCTCTCTCTCTCTCTCTCTCTCTCTCTCTCTCTCTCTCTCTCTCTCTCTCTCTCTCCTTCTGATTTTTGCAAACAAGAACTGATGGCTGGGGCTGAAATTAATAAATAAAAGTTTTTGGGCTTTCGGGAATTGACATGGGCCTTGATGGGCCGGAGGTAAGTCGTTACATATACTTTCTCTAAGCAATATGCCAAAGGTTTCTTTTGGTTAAGAATTTTTTACTCTCTGGGCCACTTTTCCTCGTTGTAATTTCAATCTAGACCACTTACCACTTGTTACATACTTCTTCCTACTCAAAAAGACAACAATATCCTCTGTATAGAGAAAAGAGAAACGATTCTGGTTCAACCAGACTCATATATCAAACCGGTCTCATACCGATACACTACTCACGAGACAATTTCAAATTTTGAAAGGTTTTGTTTAGATCTAAATTATTTGGCCAATTTTCCCCTACTCTTCATCTTCTCTCTCGAACCCTAGCCCCTTTTTACTTTTCCTCTCGAACACCCTAATTCCCGAACACCCAGATTCTTGAACTTCTCGAACACCCAGATTCTGTAGTCGTGCTCATCTGTTAGCTTATGGAAGGTACTGTTATCTCTTGCTCAATCTGACAACAATTTTTCGACTCAGAATGCATCTCTATTTCGTGTTTCTTGTTTCCTCACCTCTTGATTCCATGCATATTTATTTTCTTTCATTTTTCTCGATGATTCATCGAATCTTAGTTACAGATCTAGAAATTAGTGTTTATTTAAGAGATTTGTGGCTGGGTTTTTTTTTTGAGATGAGTTTGTGGATGGGATTTTTTATGAAATCGTTGTAACTTCCTCTACTTTCTCGATGATTCATCTCTTAGTAGTTACCGATCTGTAAATTAGGTTTTTTTTTTAGATTGTGGATGGGAATTTTTTATGAAATGATTCTGTGGATGGGATTTTTTGAAATCGTTGTAACTTCCTCTACTTTCTCGTTTTGCTACAGCGGAGGCTGTTTGCTACTCACCATTACCCCTGCCACCGCCACAATATTTACTCCAAACCGGATTATCTAGCTTTCATTCGCCACGTTCTCCGGGATACAAAGGAGTTTGATATCATCAGGGCGTCTTGCTTTGGAAAGTTGTTCGATCTACCAGCCCGCCAGTGTCCTGTTTCCGCAAAACTTATACACTCATTCCTGACGAGACAACTCATATGTGTGGACAAGCACACTCTTTGGACTGCATTTGGTGGCAAACCTCTCCGGTTTGGTCTTCAAGAATTCGGAACAATTACCGGTTTGCCATGCGGTGCGTTTCCTCCTGGCTACAATCCCGACACGAAGACCACAACTGACCCACGAAAAGAATCATTATGGGTTAGGCTCATCGGAAAGAAGAGGTTCACCACTATCGAGGAGCTAGCTCACAAGTTTAAGTCAGACAGAAACATGACGAGCTGGAAGAAGGTTCGTTTGGCGCTAATAATCATTGTCGATGGAGTTCTCATAGCTCACGAACAGAAGCCCCGGCCAACATTGAGGTTTGTTAAGCTTCTCGAAGATCTTGATGTCTTTTTCAGTCACCCTTGGGGAAGAGAGTCATTTCTCAAACGATTACCTGCATGAAACCTCCCAAGTTCGAAAAACGCACATGCAAAGACCCCCCTGCAAAACTTGTTGAATATCTGAAGCCGGAAACCTACAGACTTCAGGGTTTTCCTCTGTCGCTACAGCTGCTTGCATTTGCTGCTGTCCCAAAGTTGCTCACTATAATCCAAGCCCCCTACGACACGCTGACAATCATGGACCTCGGTGAAGATCACCTCCCCAATCACCCACCAATTTCGACTATAGATATACACCGTGTGGAAGCTGATCCTAAGGCTAGTCCTTCTTACCCAATCTCTGTTTTAAAAATTTGTTCATTCTTGCACTCGTTCTAACTCCCTCTCTCATTTGTTATAGCTCGTAGTCACGCCACTGATACCGTTAGAGACACAACCACAGCCTGGTTGGGGGATTTGGCCCGATGTATTTGTCGTTGACATGGTAGCCTACATGGAGCAACGTATTGCTGATTTACAGCCTTTCACAAAGACCATGTGTGGCCCGGTGGTGATACTTCTGAACCTTTTATCACTTTCCCAAGCGTTGTTGTCAGAGAGGAGAACAATAAGCGCCTCACACGCTCAGTGAAACCAGGTGTTAAGAAGGTCAAACTCAGACATTCCACCAAGCAAACATCGTCTTCCCGCAATCGGAGACGCATCAGCACTTTTTTCTCCAGAGCTGCTCCTTCCATCAGTCAACACGAACAAGTATTAGCCCTTCTTAGTAGTCTATCATCTCAAGTTGGTGAATTTCAACAACAGTTTAAGAGTTTCCGGAAAAAGCTTCGACTAAGGAAGCGTTGTTCCTTATGTAAGCGATCCTCCTTCCATTCCCTGATCTCCTCTTCCAAGACTTGCAACAGAAAAATCAGAGGTTGTAAGATAAGTGGCAACCATTCAGACAAAGGATGCCAGACTGAGCCGACATGGATGAACGAAGATGCCACCGAAAATAGTCTTGTGAGTACATTTCACCTACAGACTACTTTCTGTTTTCCTCGATCTAGTATTTTCGAGAGTTCTAACAAATATAACTTCCTCCCTGCAGCCTAAGCCGCAAATGGGTCCACATTTTCAAGCGGTCCCTGCCTTTCCTGCTTCTAAGACATCTGTGAGTTTAAACTATTTTAGTCATTGAACGAGTTTCATAATGTTTAGAAGCGCTCTTTTCATAATGTTTACATTTAAAAGCCCATCTATACTTTTGCAGAATGAGACCGACATGGAGAGAGATGGTACTTCCTCACTATCCCCCCTTATCAGCCAATATGCTACGCAACACTATCTTCACAAACAATCCCAAAACACCAACAACGTACACAACTCTCCCATCCACACCTTATCAGTGAACAGCTCACCCGTCCACAACTCACCCGTCCACGAAATTTCACCCGTCCACAACTCCCAAGTCGATCAATCCATTGAAGAGATCCAAAATTCACCTGCTCCTACGTTGTCTCCCTTGTATGATACAAGCGCACCTCCATTGGTTATGCACCTCTCTCTAGCAGACACACCCAGAGGCCCTCCTTGTCCTGACCCTATCACACCCACCCAACTGAAATATGACTCTTCAGTAGGCCCAGCTTCCCGTAGGACTTGCATGTTCCCTTTGTCACCCCGACCTTGCTCACTAGAGACTTCTCCTACTAAAAGTCCAGCAGCCATTTCGAGTTTTGCTCCACATGCAGCAGGGGTTAACGCTTTTTCCGCAACCTCGACATCCCATTCTCAAGTATCAGAACCAACCGTCCATGTTGTAGAGGTTCGTATGCTTCTTTAATACTCTAGTACCTTGTTTGTTTCTACTGCCTCATTCATAACCTTCATTACTGTCTTTTGCACAAACTGGACAAACCAGGCACAACCATTTGATAACACTGACGTTGTTGAGCTAAGCGACTGTGAAGGCACTCCACCAAGTCGTAGACCCCCTTATATCCCCTGCATGGAGGAAAATACGTTGCTAAGGAACTATACAAATGCAAAGAAATCCCAACGCCTGCTCTTATCTGTCAGCTTCCCCAGATACAATGGGATCTCTTCTAAAAATCTATTTCAAAGTTTGGAGAGGCGTAAGTTCCCATACATTGTTATCCAGAGCTGCTTTTTTCAACATACTACTACTTAACCTATTGAACAATTTTAATGATTCAGATGTGAAGCTTTTTTCAACATACTACTACTTAACCTATTGAACAATTTTAATGATTCAGATTTCACATCACACCTTCGAAGTTGAGCTTCTCCAACAATTCCTCCTTCAACTAGTTGTGCCAAAGCAATGGACTAAAACATATGTAAGTTGGGGACCACAGTCTCAAAATATATATGATCACCTAATATTTATAAAACTTTGTGATTCGATGATCTTCCTACTCATGAAAATTTCTACTAACGACGCACCTCTTCTTTTTTCTCTGCAGCACGCTGAACTTCTCCAAAGTCAGAGGCTGTGCTTCACAACACCATATCTAACTTCTGGTATTCAGGAAATTTATACAAGCTTCGGCAGGTGACGCAAGAAAGAATCATTCAACTGGGACAAACAACTTTCAGATATCGTTCTCATGCCTGGCAGGAAATGGATGGATGATGTTACTACGGTTTACACACCCATGATATGGGATGACAGACATTGGGTTGGTCTTGCAATCAACCTGGACTTGGGTCTTGTTGAAATACTTGATCCAATGACTGACCTCTACAACGATAAGAAGGTGGAGCGTTTCATGAATCCGGTCTTGAAGTCCCTTCCTTACCTTGTCAAGAAGGTGGCTAAGTACGAGCTCACTCAAGTTCGCAAACTCGAGCCGTTTACATGGATCCGCCCCAAGGACATCTACAGAAATGAAAGATCAGGTGACTGTGGACCGGTAAGTGTCAAGTTCATGGAAATGCATGTGCATGGTGATCCAGAACCAACCATGGCCGGCATCACAGACAGGTTGGTTGATGCATTTCGTAAACAGTACGTTCTAGATCTTTACAAGACCTTTGTGCTACCTACCTACTATAGGGAACCTACAATCGATAGCAACGGTAAAATGGTGTTTTTTAAGGAACGACTATGCTGTCAACTCGGCGCTTGTTTGGCATTTCTCACAAGCCAAACCAATTTTACTCTCCAACCTCGTTTATTGTTTATGCTTTTATCATGTTAACAACTATCTTTTGTACTAACGCATCTGTGCGTCTTTTTGGTTTGATCTTCACCAAATACTTGTGGCTTGTAATATAAGTTAACTTTAGGATTTTAAACTTTCCTCACCTCCCTATTATCGGTAATTGTTAGGTACACCATCCATAAAGACCATCCACGTCCACGACATAAAAAACATATACAAATGCCATTTGGCCCATTAGTTTGTTGTCCGGCCCACAATAGCAACCCAACAATAAGAACTCACTGTCTGAAAAACAAAACCGGGCTCCGGTACAATCAAATTTACAGAGAACTAGACGGTATAAACCAAAAAAAATTCACAAATGTTGAGCAGATTAGGGTTCAAACTCCATCACAACAGAGACTCCTCCTCGTCCTCCCACTCGGCGGCACGAATGACTTCATCCTCCTCTTCCTCGATAACCGGACATGGACGTTCTGTGTACGGTGTCCCCACACGATGCTGGTGCGGGAACAACATAAAAACTTTTGCCTCTCGAACCAAAGATAACCCATTTCGGAGATTCCATAGATGCGTCATTGCTTTGGAGGTTAGTCAATCGAAACCCTTTTGATGTTTTATTTATTCATCCACGAGACACTTTCTTCTAAATTGTGACAACTACTACTTGTGTATGTTCAAAGAGGGAAACAGAAGACCATTTGTTTTAATGGGAAGATGAGACAATCCTTGACGAGGTTAGGATTGTTGACGCTAAGCGCCAGGATCTGTTACACGATTTCCAATCCCTTTCCAAGTCACTTATGGAGAAGCTAGCTCGACAAGAAGCTAGTATCGGGAAACTGAAAGAGGAGTTAGCACAAACATTGCTAAAGATGAACCAGGTGAACGTCACACATCTGGAGGAGACAGACAACACAACAAAACTGGAGTTGCAGGCCACAGCATTCACTCTCCACGATTCACTGTCAACATTGGTGTCGCTTTTGCTGTCCTCAGAGTTGCGGCATGGTTCTGTTACAAACTCACTTGATTGTAATGGGTAGTTGTTCAGCAGCTAACCTCATCATCTTTGCTTTAACATGTATTATCATCTACTATGCGTTTGGCATCTCTAGTTAATATATGCTTTTGTTATATATGCTTTTGAGTTCTCTTCATCAAAGTACTACAACCTACTCCTACACAAACAAACTACACCAACAGAATCAATGCCATCCACAACTAAATCACACAAAAATATTACTAAATCTTCATCTCTACTCTTACAATCAATTTTCATTCTACTACTGTTTTCCCTAACCACTAAACAGAGTGGATGCTCCAATTGTTTACACTAACCACCAAACCACAGAACAAATTATTGCTTCATCAACAAGCAATCACCGATTTTTTCTGAATAACCTCCGGTTACAACATTTCGTCTCAAAATAACCTCCGGTTACAACATTTCGTCTCAAAAAACAAACATATATCTCCGAACGTTTAAAATCTCTCCGATTTTTTCTGAATTACATCCACCAAAATACCACTGTCACAAACAAGAAACACACAAGCAACCCAAACATTCCAACTCATCTCCTGCTTAGATTGGAGCACAGCACCTAGTACGGTTGTGTCCCACACCTCGGCACCTTGTGCATCTGTTTGGTATTTCCTTCTTCTTCCTTTCAGCCTGCATAACCACAACGTAGCTCAGCAATCATGGATTAGCAATTCTCATCCACAAAAAAAAATGAAACCAACCACTTACAGGCATTTCATCAGTAGAAGGGATGCGATTCTTGCGTCTCCTCCCATCAAGTCTCTTGGTTGTTGGAGGCAACAATACCAGTTTCTTGACTGCTTCGGGAATTTCCACATCCCGTGGATCACCGGGAGGTGATATAAACCCCAAGTACGTCTCTCTCCATGTTGCCGGTTTGTAAAAATGTCCCACCAAAGTATCATAACTCACTCCCAAATGGTTAGCTGCCATAATGGCATCTCCGCAGGGTATCTTTATTTTGTCAAAGTACTTGCAGCTGCACTGCTTAGCATCAAGCTGGACGCGGTCTGAACGTCCAAATTTGTTTATGATTTCACATCTCCAATCTGTTGCAGAATTAATTTTGCTTCCACCCACAGCTGCCATGTTTTTAGTTATCTCCTTGTCCACCTCTACACTAACTTTTCCTCTATGCTTCTCCGACTTAGATAGCTCTGAACCACCGTGTCATCATCCTCTGTATGAAGATCACCAACTCCTTCACAGGTAGCGTTCTCCCTTCCTTGAGGGCTTTGTTCAACTGCTCAGCTATATTGCTGGTCATTATATTGTACCTATCTGCTGGAAAATTGGCCCTTGTCCAGTGAGCAACTCCAATCCTCCCTAGGTATGTACCACAGTCGCTGTTCGTAGCTCTTATCTTTGTGTACTGATCCTTGTAAACAATAGGTCTATAGGCTGTAGCGCAAGCAACCATTGTTTTGGCCAATTCTTTGCTTGAGTACTGAGAGTTCACATTCCTAGCTAAATGCACAATGCAGTAACCATGATGAGCTCGAGGGTACACACGCTTTACAGCTGTGGCAATACAAGTTGCCCTGTCCGAGATGATAGCAAGCCTCGGTGAATCATCCAAAATTCGTTCAAGCTTTTGAAGAAACCACGTCCACGCATCCTCATCTTCCGTGTCCACAATAGCATATGCTAAGGGAAAAATCTGAAAATTTGCATCTTGGCCACTCGCTGTCAACAATACCCCTTTGTACTTCTCCCCCCCCCCCCCGAGATGTGTCCCATCGATCACAATCACCAACCTCAGCTTCCGGAAACCAGCTATGGAATCCCCAAAAACTAGAAATAAGTAGAGAAACCGTTCATCTCCATCTTCATCAGCTTCGGTCTCAATATCAGCAACTGTCCCGAGATTTGCTAGCTTCAACATGTGGAGATACTCGGGTAACATCAAATATGAATCCTCCTCTGATCCAAATACGCCCTCAACTGCTTTCTCCTTCGCGCGGTAACACTTCATGTACGATGCGGAGACCTTGAGATCCTCTAGCAAGAGCTGCTGTAATTCTCTAGGAACTGGACCCTTACCAGCAGCACCAAAACTTGCCTTGTACACAGTAGCAATCACTTTAGAAGTAGCTCTGCTTTTATACCCCATTCTGAAGTCAATTGGACAACTATGATCTAACTGAGCTTTCCTAATCTCATAGTATCCAGTCCCCCTAATCTCATGCGCTGTTATCCTCCAGTCACAACGCATGTATGGACACGTAAGAACAAAAGAGTCGATCTTGGTTGTCGTCTGCTTGAACTGGAATTGTTTCTTTATTGCATAGATTGCAAGGGAAATTTGACACTCCTCTTTGTTCGCGAACACCTTCCCTACATAGATATGTCCATCATCTTCTGTGCCATCCATGTCTGGTATCTCAGATGCTTCATAAGTTGTGTCGTCAAAAAGCGGCGGAATGTCATACTCATCGTCTGCAACATCTTCTAGTTTTCGTGTACGTGCTCGAGCTTCACCGTCCACACCAGAAAATCCATGATGTCCCTCACTATCTTCCTTTTCGTCAGGGAACCCGCCACTAGAACCACCGTCTACAGCTGCAGTTGGAATGTGTTCAGGTATGCTGCTGGAGGAAAACCGTGGACCAGATTTTTTAAGAATCCCATCCACAATCTCACCTTCGTTGTATATGACATTAACAGCGTTCGAGCCACCATAGTCGCCACTCAGCAATGGACTCCAGAGGTCTTTGTCGTATCCTCTAGGCCGTATTTCCCTATCATCTATCTCATCTCTCGTCACTTCTTCCTCACCGTCGCTACCCCCATTGACTACTCCTCCGTCGATAACTCTTCCATCTCCGTCCATTTCCTTCTCCAATATCTGAACCTCACACACAAAGTCCAAATCATTAAGATTCACAGGTGGAGCTTCAGTCACACATCGCCTCTTTGGAATACTAGGCTCACCAGACGAGAACATGTTCTTTTTAAAACCCGAAATCTCACTGTAAGGAGTCTTCTGCTTCAAACGAGGCGGAGCACTAAAGGTGTTCTTCTGTTTAAAAGCACCAGGAGTCACAAAACCCATTCCAGAGTCGTCTCTGTTGTCATCTTCCTCCTGAGAGAGTACCTCTTCAAACCTCACGAACAAATTCATTGCTCCTTTCACCCTCAGATGCTTAAGGTAGTAACTTATTGCTGCATCACTTGTCACTGAAACAGGAGGCGTCGTTATCCCGGTAGCAAGTTCCATACTAGTAGGTCACTACAAGAAAACAGTTATTTAGCTACCGCAAGAATAGTAGCTAATTAGTCGCTAAATTGAGATTAGCGACCGATTAGCGACTGATTAAGGCTGTCGGTAGAGTGACCGTCGCAAAATAAATCGGTCGCTAATCAGTCGTTAGTTAGCTACTGTTTAGCGACCGATACAGCTGTCACTAAATAGTCCTTAAACAGTCGCTAAATTACCGACTGATTAATAACTGATTAAAGTCAGTAAACCGTCGCTATATCGGTTACGATTTAGTGGATATTCAGTCGCTAAATTACCGACTGATTAACGACTGAATAATGACGCATTATAGCGACTACTGTGAAGTCGTTAAACAGTGGGGCTTTTAGCGACTGAATAGCCACTAAATAGTAACCGATTTTGCGACGGTTTAGTGACTGATTAGCGACTGTAACCGTAAACAAATATGAGCATGAGTTTTGGGTTTTATTTTGATTCATTTTGGTTTTTGTTTTAGAATCCTAAATACATAAAAGTTCTTTATATACATACGAAAAAGATATTGGAATAAGATAAACACTGTTTTAGAATCCTACAATACATAGAAAGATCCTAAATACATACCAAAAAGATACATAAGATCATAAAACAACTCTAACAGTTGAGTTGTTTTATGTTCAAAATACCAAAATATGACAAGCTAAGAAAACACAAGCTGATTTTACTGATCAGGATGAGGTGGAGATGATGCTTCAGTGGCAATGAAAGCATGGTACCTTGGGTCAGTTGAACCGATAAACCTTTTCATAAGGTTGAACTCAGCCATCATAGCCTTGTTATCAGCTTGTTCCCGAGCACGGTCTTCCTTTTCCTTGGCTAGAAGAGCCGCATGTTCTTCTTTTTTGCGTTCAGCTTCTTCAATCTTATGTACCATGTCCATGAAAGAAGAGGAATTGCAAGGATCATTTGGTTTTCTCTTAAGCTTTTGCTTCAAGCTTCCAAGCCCGAAAATGTCTCCTATGTCATTGCAGAAGGTTGACTACAACAAAAAACACATTGAGACAGTCATAACAAGTCAATTTCCAAACAAGAAAACATTATCCAAACTCTTAACGCCAAAACATAAGACTGTAAATTTTTTTTTTTTTTTAAACACTAACCTGAATAAACAACTCGTTGTCCTCTTGTATTCATAGCATTCGATGATGTCCATCTGAGATTTCAGTGTGATCCTCCTTCTCAAGGTTAGCCAACTTCTCTTCCTTTTTATTTTTGTATGCCTCAGCAACTTTTTCTGCTTTGAAATCAACATAGGTTCCATCTGCTTTTGTATGAGCCTTGATGAATACTTCACCAAAACTCACAGGTCTTCCCAACTTGAGTATCTGATATGAAAAGGAAGAAACACATGCATTAGTGAAGTGTTAGAGAAAACGAGAGAAAGAAAATGGGACTCACCAGCTCCTGTTCGATTTGCATATAGGACTTTTGACCTGTGTTATTCTTGTACATACCAAGACCATTACGCTCAGAGCGTCGATTTGCTGATGCTTTGCGGCTCTTTCCCTTTGCTGTCTCAGTGTCCCAAAAAGCAGTCATTTCTCCCCAGAGTGTATCTCCTATCCATGTCGGTTTCTCTCGACTGGTTCTTGCAGTACTGACCATACCTTTCATTCGAAGCTGGCAAACGGATTCGTAGTGCTCTTGGACAAGACCGATTAGCATGAGATTCCATGTGTGTTTTTTCTGCAAAACAACACAAAAATATATGTTTGTCATCACAAAAGATATAACAATAAACAAAATGTAATAGAGAGAGAATGTTACCGCAAATTCAACGAAGTATCCTTCTTGTCTATCTCTAGGCACACATGACCAGCTATAGAATGGCTTATCAAACCTCTTGGTGAAAATCTTGGTTATCCTACGAGTCAAGCTGGACTTGTCATAACCAAACCTACAACACAAACAAAACTGAATCAGATAATTAACCAAACAAAAACTTATTTTTTTATCAAGTTTATTTTACGGTTTAAATAAAAAATGTTCTTAAAGTCACACAAACGTACAACACAAACAAAACTGAACCAGATAATTAACCAAACAAAAACTTATTTTTTTATCAAGTTTATTTTACGGTTTAAATAAAAACTGTTCTTAAAGTCACACAAACGTACAACACAAACCTACAACACAAACCCGTAGAAACAAAACTTATTCTTATATAACAATGTAATTAACAGTTAAAACCCCTATCTCGTTGACTAAAGATGTGTCACCATCTTACTTTTTAAACTTATTCTCTTATTAGTTTTGAAACAAGAAGCTTATTCACACTAAACTAAACAGAAGAAAACTAAGCTAAACTCACACTAAACTAAACAATTATCATCAACACAAGAAAACTAAACTAAACCATTATCATCAACACAAGAGATTCTTTCACAAACTAAACTCACACTAAACTAAACCATTATCATCAACACAAGAAAACTAAACTAAACCATTATCATCAACACAAGAGATACTTTCACAAAGGTCACACTAAACTAAACTAAAGAAACCATACCACGTTGTACCAGGCTCGAGGTTACGAGACAGAACCGTTGTGCACTCCCCTCGACCTGGTTGGGTTATCATCGAGTTTATTACATCCATCGCGTCCTCCGAGAGATTGGGTTCAACTGGAGCTTCGAACTCTGCAAATTCTTCCTGGTCTTCATGAGAGTTTTGTGCTTGAGAACTGCGAGGCGATGGAGCTGCATGAAGTGGAGACGGTGGGGATTCTTCAGGTGGAGGAGATGGAGACTGTCTCTGCACAGGTTGACGATTTGAAGAAGGAGGTACTCGATTTTGAGGCTGAGATTGAGGCACTGGAGCAGATCCACCGGTGGAGGATGCAAATAGTTGCCTCGGAGGTGGATAATCCCTAACGGACGGTGGCAGATGGTTGTTGGGGAGAACCACCGGTGGTGGATTCGACGTCGGCCTAGAGACGAAATCGTACTGACTGGGTAATGGTCTTGGTGTTTTATTGCTCAAGGATTTCGGTGCCACGACATGGCGCTTATTCCTTCCACTCATCTCTGCAAATCGCCGGTGTGAGACAGAGTTAGAGAGGAGGCGAGGTTAGATTAGAGAGTGAGATTAGAGGTCGGCGAGGAGAGATTAGGGTTTCTTACTCGGTAATGGGATTAGAGAGTGAGATTGTTAGGTAGTGGGCTTAATTAGGTGGGTTAATTAGGTGGATTTAATTGGGTTTAGGCAGAATTTAATTGGGCTTAGCACAATTGTAAAAAAAACACACCAAATTTTATTAATATATCATTACATATTGCCTTAAAAACACACCAAATTTTATTAATATATCATTACATATTACCTTAAAAAAACACACCAAATCTTATTCTTCCTATTCATCATCGTCGGAAGACGATAAATTACATTGAAATTCATCATCTGATTCTCCATCTGCGACCTCAATATCGAGATTTATGGGTTCTTCTCCAACATGTACCAAATGCTCGACTTCTAGGTCTTCAATTGTAGTCATCAAAACAGTATCATCGTTTTCTTGTTGTAACGGTACGGGGGCTTCGTCTTCATATTCTCCCGCAATTATTATTCTTCTCGGATTCACTTTTAGAACATTGAGCCACAAATGCTTTGGTTTCTTTACATACGGATATGGGATATAACAATTTTGTTCTGCTTGTGATGCTGTGTAATATCAAATATCAAAATTGTAGTATCAAAAAGAAATTATATATATATATATATATTCATATAAATACGTACCTAGAATAAATGGATCATATTTGTAGTATTTTCTCGATGAAAGAACATCAACAATACCGCCGTTGCTTCGTCGAGTGCCTCTACCAAGAACAGGGTCATACCACTTACACTTAAAAAGTGTGATTCTCAAATCGGTCCCCCCCTCATACTTGATTTCTATGATATCAGTTAAGATCCCGTAGTAATGTTCTCCACTCTCTCCTTTAACACATACTCCATAGTTACAAGTCCTTCGTCCCTCGCCATGCTTCTGTGTATGGAACAAAAAAACCCTTGTGAAATAGATGGGCCATGTTTTAGCTTTATTCACGGGTCCATTCGCCATATCTTTAACCCAAAGAGGAAAAGGATGTGTGTTGCTCCAGTATCTAACCTGTATACATAAATTTCACACACACATACGATTATATATATCAGTATTAAGAACGAAAAACACTAACATACATGTATAATTACTAAGACATACATAATCTTTCACCCATATATGATATTCATCGGCTCTCTTAGTGGATAGTTCTTTTTCGGAGAAGTCTGGATATTTTGCACTGATATAATCTTCGAACATCCTATATTAGACCAACACAATATATATTTATATCATTTTAGGATATATTAAAAAAACATAAGGTTAACAATAGTCAAATTATATACCTCTCAAGTGGCTGAAAATAATCACAATTTCGCAAAACATATGAATGTGCGCATTGATAATCTTTTTCGGATAGCCATATTTCTTGCATTTCTCCACTTGGACGACCTACGTGAGTAAATATATCAGGTACTCCTTCGACATGATATACGGGGACTTCACCTTCTTGGAATCTTGTGAACCTGCCCAAATAATGAAAAGATAACATGTTACAACTGAAAAAGTGAACATATATAAATCACATTTATGTATATATATATATATTTACCTTGATTTCGTTTGTATATTGTCCGCAAAGTAGTGCTCTGAGAAAAAAGATATCTCCTGATTGATATATGCTTCAACTATCGATCATGCCGCATATCTTTTGTTCTTTGCACTTTCTTTCAACTTTTTGAAATTCCTTTCAAAAAGATACATCCACCTATATTGCACGGGGCCTCCTAGTTCAGCTTCGTATGGGAGATGTATGGGCAAGTGTTGCATCACATCAAAAAATGAAGCTGGAAAGATCTTTTCCAAATTGAAGATTATCAAAACTATGTCCTTTTTAAGTTTTTTGACCAGACTTTTTTTCAAAGTCCTCGAGCACAGGTCACGGAAAAATAGACCAATCCCTACAATATAAATTCAAGTTCCAGCTTGTGAGTACAACACAAATTAGCAACACATATAGTTTTCAAATTTTCTTAAATTAAACCAAAAAAAATTATTACCTGATAACGCAAGATGAACATTTTTGTCTAGGAGCTCTGCTAATATAAATGGAAGTAGTCTCTCCATAAAAACATGGCAGTCATGACTCTTCATGCCGGAAAATTTGCCATTCTCAAGATCAACACACCTAGATAGGTCTGAAGCATAACCGTCTGGGAATTTAACCGAATGTTTCACACATTCCAATAAACTTGTTCTTGCGGTCTTGTTCAATGTGTAGGGAGGGAAAGGAGCTTGGCCATTGCTATCAAGATGCAAATGTTCCTTATCACAGAAAAGTTCTATATCCAATCTTGACTTGATTGTGTCTTTCGACTTACCCTTCACACTCATAAGAGTATTCATGATGTTATCAAAAAAGTTCTTCTCAATATGCATCACATCAAGATTATGTCGAAGATTGAGGTCCCTCCAGTACGGTAGCTCCCAGAATATGCTTTCCTTGTGCCAGTTATGGTATTTCCCATATCCAGGTTTCTTCTTGTCGTGACCATTTCCACCACAATCAGATGTTTTTGATGGATTGACACCTTTTAACCGCTCCGAATAAACTTGCTCACCAGTTAGAGATTCAGGTGGAAAATCATTCAAAGCATGTTTTCCCTTCAAGAAGTCCTTTTTATTCTTCCTCAGTGGATGGTCAGGAGGAAGAAATCTTCGATGACAATCAAACCAACATGTCTTCCTTCCATTAGGCAGATAAAAAGCCTTACAATCTTCCATGCAAATTGGACAAGACAACTTACCATGGGTCGTCCATCCTGATAGCATGCCATATGCCGGAAAGTCGCTTATCGTCCATAGAAGCACTGCTTTAAGATTGAAATTTTGATTTAAGGAGACATCATATGCTTCAACTCCAGTAGACCACAACTCATTCAGCTCCGCAATTAGAGGATTGAGAAAGATATCTAGACTTGCTCGCGGGTGATTCGGTCCAGAATTCAAAATGGTGAGAAACAAGTACTCTGTCTTCATACACATACCAGGGGGTAGATTATATGGAGTCAAGATCACTAGCCACAGCGAATGATTATTAGACATTCCAAATGGATTGAAACCATCTGTACATAAGCCAAGATAAACATTACGAGGTTCTTGTGCAAAATGGGGATGTTGATCTTGAAAGTATTTCCACTCTGCCGCATCTGACGGATGACACATTTCACCCTCCTTTGTTTGGTGCTTTGCATACCATCTCATTGCTGATGCAGTCTTCTTGCTCTGGTACATTCTCTTCAATCTGTCAGCAATAGGTAGATACCACATACGACTATATGGTACTTTCGTCCGACGCCGTTCATTTCTAGGCTTCCATCTTGGTGCATCACAAAATGGACATTTATCCCATCTTTCATCCTCCTTCCAGAAGATCATACAATTGTTAACACAAACATCAATTGTATAGTATGGGAGGCCCAAATTGCGCATCAACTTTTTTGTCTCGTAATGTGAAGTGGTTGATTGGTTTCCAGCTGGTAAATAGTCTGTTAACATTTGGCACACCGAATCTACACACTTTTCACTCATATTGTAATCGGTCTTATTTTGCAGAACTCGAGCAGCTAAGGATAACTGCGAGTGACCTTCGTGACAACCATCATACAAAGGATTTTTTGCTCCTTCTAACAAGTCGTAGAATTTTTTTGAATGGTTGGAAACGGGATCTACAACATTTTGATAACTATCATCCTCTTGATAGTTATCAAAATTCACATTACCACAAAATGCATCATTCACCATTTCCACATATCTATCTTCAACTAAATTACCAACTTCTTCATTACCACTTAAATGCGTCGGATCAATATAACTCGTTCCTAATCTCATGTCGATTTCTTCTCCATGGTTATACCAAACATAATAATCTTGCATAAACCCTCTACTATATATATGTTTCAAGATTTTTTTCCCCGAGAGAAATTTTTCGTTTTTGCAAATACTGCAAGGACAAAAGAACTTACCACCATTGCTCTGCGTTAACTCCTGATTATTTGCAAACGTCATGAATTCCTCTACCCCCATGACAAACTCTCTCGAGAAGGTTCCCGTTTCTTCATCAATCCTCTTGTACATCCAAGCACGGAAATTAGTATAATTGTTGTAATTTCCCGCCATATTGTTTTTCACGATTTTTTTTCCCTCTTTCAAATTTTAGCTTAAACTATACGGGTGATGAGGTGATGAGAAATGGCAACAATTTTCGTCTATATATAAAACATTTAGCGACCGATTTAGCGACTGTTTTGCAACCGAATTCGCGACTAAAACAATCAGTCGCAAAAAACCAGTACACCAAACTGAGTAACGATTTCCACGAGTTCTGGACTTTATTTTGCGACTGATTTGTCACTATTTAACGACTACACCTGTTAGTTGGCAAACGGTCGCTAAATTAGTCACCAATTAGCGACTGATTGACGACGTTTTTCTGCAGTCGTTAAACGGTGGCTAAATTAGTCCCAATTGAACGACTATTTGATGACTGTTTCATGCAGTCGCAAAATAACGACTATCTAGCGACTGATTTAGCTTTGGTCACCTTTCGGTCATTAAATTGTCGGTATTCGGTCGGTATATTTAGCAACTGTATCTGTGGTCGCAAAATTCAGTAGCTAAATCCAGGTTTTCTTGTAGTGGGTGGCCAGTAGCTTAATTTTGTTTTAAAAACGGCGCCGTCCATCTTGAACTCTTTCAAAACACTCACTTCCAGATCTGTTAAACACATTCCCTCGTACACTTTCACGAGCCTTGCCATCTGATTCTTGTCCACAACGAAATCCCACTTGTTCCCGGGTCCACAAACCCAATTCCCGGCAATTACCATGCTGAACTCCTCCATAGCTTAACACTACAAAACAAAGAACGGCCCTCACAAATTAAGTTGAATGAACAAACAAGATATTCAAAAGAACTTGCAACAAACATGAAACACTACCTCAACGATACCTCCCAAGATAAAGGTCACGTCGTTCTCTTCTAGGAGATAAACTCGATAAACCTACGACGGGAGCATTAATTTCACGTCATTGTCTAGAAGTACTATAATTTCTATTTTGAATCCCAGCCGTCGGATCAAATCTACCATTCTTGATCTTGTGTCTAGCAAAAGACACGACAGTCAATATACCTACCTATTACAACTCATAAATGGAAAGCTAAACCGATTCTCTTGGCAAATTAACTAAACCGCAACATACACCAAATCGAAATTACCCAAACCCAGTTTCCTTTCTTAAAGGGCAATAAGGACAATGCAGATGTCCAAGAATAAGAAAAAGTACACTACAAGTCATAAGTGGCTTTGGATGTTATCAAAAGACAAAAAAGTAGCCCAATATGTAAACAACTCTTTTGTTAACTACCAAAAGTTCTTAATAATGTTTTAGATTTTTTTCTTTCTTCAATGCATTTCTTTCGTACCGTTAATTTTTGCATTCTTGATTTCAAAATCGATCCCTTATAATTGGCAAGAATAAATAGCATCCATTATTATTTTGAAACACTAATAAATGACTTCCATAGATACCAAGATTCACATATATACTGTCAATATACATATTCCTAAAATACTGAATATACATTTATGTGATGGTAACATTCAAGAAAACCCACTATGAGTATCCTCATATACATCACTTAACGAAGACTTCACGATATAACTTTAAACCCTATAGAAGTTGTGTTAAACCAAACAAATTAAGTAGATCATCAATGACATCATCATCAGAAATATATTTTTCCCTCTTCGCCCTTTGCGCAGTTGCCTCACTTAAGTTTTCCTATTGCCAAAATGTCTCAATAGATGCCAATGGCTGGGGCTACGCCGGTGTTACTTGGTACGGTGAAACTGGCGGCGCCGGTAGTACAGGTACGTATTTTTGTTTTTTTCTTTGTCACTGAAGTACAGGTACGTATTAACATAGTTTTTCTTTTATATACATAACAATATATAGGTATATATATGTATTTTTTAAAAATAATTTTGATATGTTTACATTTGATAGGAGGAGCTTGTGGATATGGTTCAGCAGTTGCCAGTCCACCATTGTACGCCATGGTTTCAGCTGGAGGTCCGTCACTGTTCAACAATGGAAAAGGATGTGGAACTTGTTATCAGGTTCGTTAGGATTAATCTTAATACTCTTTTGACCTAAAGATCCATGTATTAAAGTTCGTATACTCAATAAACTGATGACCTTTTCAATTTATCTTTTTCTTTATATGTATTTGATTTTGGTTCGTGGTGAAACTCAGACTAGATAATTAGATATGGTTTTAAAAGACTCATGCAGCATACATGCAAGCCTGAATGGTTCAGATATTTGTAAATATATATAAAAATATATGTATGCGTGTTCTTATTAGGTTGTGTGCTTCGAGAATCCAGCGTGTTCGATGAGACCAATAAGGGTGACGATAACCGACGAGTGTCCAGGTGGTCCTTGTGCATCCGAACCAGCACACTTTGACCTTAGTGGCAAAGCCATTGGTACCTTAGCCAGACATGGCCAAGCCGATCAACTTCGAGCTGCTGGTGTTCTACGTGTTGTTTACAGACGGTACGTACGGTGCTTGTTATCTCCTAAAACTTAATTATCTCCTAAACAATTTTGAGTGTAAAATGAAACACAACTTATAATGATTAATTATTAATTATTATCTCCTAAAACTCAATGTCAATGATCATGCTGTTTCACTATTTAGGGCAAATTACAAAAATAGCTAGCTTAGTTCAGTTTTATATGAATTTTTTTTTTGCTTTATTGTTTTCCAGTGTTCCATGTATATATAGAGAAAGTTCATATAGTTGGTCAACTATCGCTCTCCATATCGACGCCGGAGCTAATCCATATTACATAGCATTTGTTGTGGAATACGAAGTCGGGGACGGAGATTTGGCTTCCGTTGAAATTCAACCGGCCGGTGGAAGTTTTATCCCCATGCAAGAAATGAGGTCCGCCATGTGGAAGGTAAACTCCGGCAGTGCTCTGACAGGTCCGTTCAACGTTAGACTTACTTCCGGTGAGTCTCGTAAAGTAGTCGTCGCTCAAACTGTCATCCCGGTGAACTGGAGAGCTGATGAGACTTACCGATCCATCGTTAACTTTTAGAAGATTATTTTATTCTCTTTGTTCGAATTCATTGTCCTTGCTAATAGAGAAAGCTTAGTGATATATGAGTTGTTAACACTCAGAGGCAGTTTTGATGTTTTTATTACAAGAAAAGACAGTTTAAGCCTCTACCTTTTGTAACCGCCTTTATCTCTGCCTCTGTCGACTGAAACCTCTGCCTCCATCTTGTATGTCTTGTCCGTGGCGATTTGGAACAAAATGTTCAACAAATAATAAAAAGAGTTTTGTTTGAACTTTTGGATGTAAAACCATGAATTAAGATTCAAATCTATCAAATCTGGACAAAATACATAAAAACAAGTAAAGAATGTAAAGAATCTTAAAAATAGGTGAAAGGGGCAGAGATTAGGGTATTTGATCGACAGTGGCCAAAGAAGAAGACAAAGGTATTTTTGTAATTTTTCATTATTAATAAAAATATAAAAATCGCTCATATTGTACAATTTTATAAAACTCTAGTTGAGATTGTACATGTGTACCCAAAATCATTTTTATGTATAATTTTTATGTATAATTTTTATTATTAATTTTAATATAATTTTATCCTTAACTAGATATGGGTTCGTGCGTTAAAATTATACATAAAAATGATTATAAAATTAATAATATTATAAGTCACATAAAAATGATTTTGGGTACACATGTACAATCTCAACTAGGTGTAAAATTATACATAAAAATGATTATAAAATTAATAATATTATAAGTCACATAAAAATGATTATGAAATTGGATAGCATAGAGAATAAAATTATACTTATTTATTGATAAATTTTATTATATAATTTCAAATATTTTTGTATTAAAATCCGCATGGTTGTGCGGGTCGAAATCTAGTCTATACTATTAAATTAGAAATTTTAATATAATTTTATCCTTAACTAGATATGGGTTCGTGCGTTGCACGTGTTTTATTTGATGTTTTAATATTTACTAGATTTCGACCCGCACAACCGTGTGGGTATTTTAATGCAAAAATATTTGAAATTATATAATAAAATTTATCAATAAATAAGTATAATTTGATTCTGTATGCTATCAAATTTTATCATAATTTTTATGTGACTTATATTATTATTAATATAAAATTTAAAAATTTATATTTTTGTAACAGTTTTTATAAACATTATTATGTGACACTACTAATTTATATATTTTTTTATTTCTAAATTTGAAATATATGTAAAAAATAAATTAAGTTGGATCTACATAATATATAAACAAAATTTCTGGATATTGTTAAATTTATTTTACATAAATTTAATTTTCGTGTATAAATAAAAAATGAAATAAAAATTTTAATTATATTTTATGATAATTAAAATTTTAATCAAATAATTCTTGAAACTAAATCTTGAAATAATTCTTGGGTTTAAGAAAATTCTAACAAAATCTTTTAAAAATCTTTTAGAATCTTTTTCAAGATATAGTTTCAAAAATTATTTAATTAAAATTTTATTTATCATAAAATATAATTATCATAAAATATAATTAAAATTTTAATTCATTTTTAATTTATAAACAAAAAATTAAAATTATGTAAAATACTTTTAACAATCTCCCAAAATTTTGTTTATGTATTATGTAGGTCCAACTTAATTAATTTTTACATAGATTTCAAATTTAAAAATAAAAAAAAATATATAAATTAGTAATCTTAATAATAATATTTTCAAAAATTATTACAAAAATAAAAATTTATTAAATTTATATTAATAATATTATAAGTCACATAAAATTGATTATGAAATTGGATAGCATAAAGAATAAAATTATACTTATTTATTGATAATTTTTATTATATAATTTCAATTATTTTCATATTAAAATATCTGCACGGTTGTGCGGGTCGAAATCTAGTCTATACTATTAAATTAGAAATTCTAATATAATTTTATCCTTAACTAGATATGGGTTCGTGCGTTGCACGTGTTTTATTTGATGTTTATATATTTACTAGATTTCGACCCGCACAACCGTGTAGATATTTTAATATGAAAATAATTGAAATTATATAATAAAAATTATCAATAAATAAGTATAATTTTATTCTTTATGCTATCCAATTTCATAATCAATTTTATGTGACTTATAATATTATTAATATAAAATTTATAAATTTTTATTTTTGTAATAATTTTTGAAAATATTATTATTAAGATTACTAATTTATATATTTTGTTTTATTTTTAAATTTGAAATCTATGTAAAAATTAATTAAGTTGGACCTACATAATACATAAACAAAATTTTGGGAGATTGTTAAAAGTATTTTACATAATTTTAATTTTTTGTTTATAAATTAAAAATGAATTAAAATTTTAATTATATTTTATGATAATTATATTTTATGATAAATAAAATTTTAATTAAATAATTTTTGAAACTATATCTTGAAAAAGATTCTAAAAGATTTTTAAAAGATTTTGTTAGAATTTTCTTAAACCCAAGAATTATTTCAAGATTTAGTTTCAAGAATTATTTGATTAAAATTTTAATTATCATAAAATATAATTAAAATTTTTATTTCATTTTTTATTTATACACGAAAATTAAATTTATGTAAAATAAATTTAACAATATCCAGAAATTTTGTTTATATATTATGTAGATCCAACTTAATTTATTTTTTACATATATTTCAAATTTAGAAATAAAAAAATATATAAATTAGTAGTGTCACATAATAATGTTTATAAAAACTGTTACAAAAATATAAATTTTTAAATTTTATATTAATAATAATATAAGTCACATAAAAATTATGATAAAATTTGATAGCATACAGAATCAAATTATACTTATTTATTGATAAATTTTATTATATAATTTCAAATATTTTTGCATTAAAATACCCACACGGTTGTGCGGGTCGAAATCTAGTAAATATTAAAACATCAAATAAAACACGTGCAACGCACGAACCCATATCTAGTTAAGGATAAAATTATATTAAAATTTCTAATTTAATAGTATAGACTAGATTTCGACCCGCACAACCATGCGGATTTTAATACAAAAATATTTGAAATTATATAATAAAATTTATCAATAAATAAGTATAATTTTATTCTCTATGCTATCCAATTTCATAATCATTTTTATGTGACTTATAATATTATTAATTTTATAATCATTTTTATGTATAATTTTACACCTAGTTGAGATTGTACATGTGTACCCAAAATCATTTTTATGTGACTTATAATATTATTAATTTTATAATCATTTTTATGTATAATTTTAACGCACGAACCCATATCTAGTTAAGGATAAAATTATATTAAAATTAATAATAAAAATTATACATAAAAATTATACATAAAAATGATTTTGGGTACACATGTACAATCTCAACTAGAGTTTTATAAAATTGTACAATATGAGCGATTTTTATATTTTTATTAATAATGAAAAATTACAAAAATACCTTTGTCTTCTTCTTTGGCCACTGTCGATCAAATACCCTAATCTCTGCCCCTTTCACCTATTTTTAAGATTCTTTACATTCTTTACTTGTTTTTATGTATTTTGTCCAGATTTGATAGATTTGAATCTTAATTCATGGTTTTACATCCAAAAGTTCAAACAAAACTCTTTTTATTATTTGTTGAACATTTTGTTCCAAATCGCCACGGACAAGACATACAAGATGGAGGCAGAGGTTTCAGTCGACAGAGGCAGAGATAAAGGCGGTTACAAAAGGTAGAGGCTTAAACTGTCTTTTCTTGTAATAAAAACATCAAAACTGCCTCTGAGTGTTAACAACTCATATATCACTAAGCTTTCTCTATTAGCAAGGACAATGAATTCGAACAAAGAGAATAAAATAATCTTCTAAAAGTTAACGATGGATCGGTAAGTCTCATCAGCTCTCCAGTTCACCGGGATGACAGTTTGAGCGACGACTACTTTACGAGACTCACCGGAAGTAAGTCTAACGTTGAACGGACCTGTCAGAGCACTGCCGGAGTTTACCTTCCACATGGCGGACCTCATTTCTTGCATGGGGATAAAACTTCCACCGGCCGGTTGAATTTCAACGGAAGCCAAATCTCCGTCCCCGACTTCGTATTCCACAACAAATGCTATGTAATATGGATTAGCTCCGGCGTCGATATGGAGAGCGATAGTTGACCAACTATATGAACTTTCTCTATATATACATGGAACACTGGAAAACAATAAAGCAAAAAAAAAATTCATATAAAACTGAACTAAGCTAGCTATTTTTGTAATTTGCCCTAAATAGTGAAACAGCATGATCATTGACATTGAGTTTTAGGAGATAATAATTAATAATTAATCATTATAAGTTGTGTTTCATTTTACACTCAAAATTGTTTAGGAGATAATTAAGTTTTAGGAGATAACAAGCACCGTACGTACCGTCTGTAAACAACACGTAGAACACCAGCAGCTCGAAGTTGATCGGCTTGGCCATGTCTGGCTAAGGTACCAATGGCTTTGCCACTAAGGTCAAAGTGTGCTGGTTCGGATGCACAAGGACCACCTGGACACTCGTCGGTTATCGTCACCCTTATTGGTCTCATCGAACACGCTGGATTCTCGAAGCACACAACCTAATAAGAACACGCATACATATATTTTTATATATATTTACAAATATCTGAACCATTCAGGCTTGCATGTATGCTGCATGAGTCTTTTAAAACCATATCTAATTATCTAGTCTGAGTTTCACCACGAACCAAAATCAAATACATATAAAGAAAAAGATAAATTGAAAAGGTCATCAGTTTATTGAGTATACGAACTTTAATACATGGATCTTTAGGTCAAAAGAGTATTAAGATTAATCCTAACGAACCTGATAACAAGTTCCACATCCTTTTCCATTGTTGAACAGTGACGGACCTCCAGCTGAAACCATGGCGTACAATGGTGGACTGGCAACTGCTGAACCATATCCACAAGCTCCTCCTATCAAATGTAAACATATCAAAATTATTTTTAAAAAATACATATATATACCTATATATTGTTATGTATATAAAAGAAAAACTATGTTAATACGTACCTGTACTTCAGTGACAAAGAAAAAAACAAAAATACGTACCTGTACTACCGGCGCCGCCAGTTTCACCGTACCAAGTAACACCGGCGTAGCCCCAGCCATTGGCATCTATTGAGACATTTTGGCAATAGGAAAACTTAAGTGAGGCAACTGCGCAAAGGGCGAAGAGGGAAAAATATATTTCTGATGATGATGTCATTGATGATCTACTTAATTTGTTTGGTTTAACACAACTTCTATAGGGTTTAAAGTTATATCGTGAAGTCTTCGTTAAGTGATGTATATGAGGATACTCATAGTGGGTTTTCTTGAATGTTACCATCACATAAATGTATATTCAGTATTTTAGGAATATGTATATTGACAGTATATATGTGAATCTTGGTATCTATGGAAGTCATTTATTAGTGTTTCAAAATAATAATGGATGCTATTTATTCTTGCCAATTATAAGGGATCGATTTTGAAATCAAGAATGCAAAAATTAACGGTACGAAAGAAATGCATTGAAGAAAGAAAAAAATCTAAAACATTATTAAGAACTTTTGGTAGTTAACAAAAGAGTTGTTTACATATTGGGCTACTTTTTTGTCTTTTGATAACATCCAAAGCCACTTATGACTTGTAGTGTACTTTTTCTTATTCTTGGACATCTGCATTGTCCTTATTGCCCTTTAAGAAAGGAAACTGGGTTTGGGTAATTTCGATTTGGTGTATGTTGCGGTTTAGTTAATTTGCCAAGAGAATCGGTTTAGCTTTCCATTTATGAGTTGTAATAGGTAGGTATATTGACTGTCGTGTCTTTTGCTAGACACAAGATCAAGAATGGTAGATTTGATCCGACGGCTGGGATTCAAAATAGAAATTATAGTACTTCTAGACAATGACGTGAAATTAATGCTCCCGTCGTAGGTTTATCGAGTTTATCTCCTAGAAGAGAACGACGTGACCTTTATCTTGGGAGGTATCGTTGAGGTAGTGTTTCATGTTTGTTGCAAGTTCTTTTGAATATCTTGTTTGTTCATTCAACTTAATTTGTGAGGGCCGTTCTTTGTTTTGTAGTGTTAAGCTATGGAGGAGTTCAGCATGGTAATTGCCGGGAATTGGGTTTGTGGACCCGGGAACAAGTGGGATTTCGTTGTGGACAAGAATCAGATGGCAAGGCTCGTGAAAGTGTACGAGGGAATGTGTTTAACAGATCTGGAAGTGAGTGTTTTGAAAGAGTTCAAGATGGACGGCGCCGTTTTTAAAACAAAATTAAGCTACTGGCCACCCACTACAAGAAAACCTGGATTTAGCTACTGAATTTTGCGACCACAGATACAGTTGCTAAATATACCGACCGAATACCGACAATTTAATGACCGAAAGGTGACCAAAGCTAAATCAGTCGCTAGATAGTCGTTATTTTGCGACTGCATGAAACAGTCATCAAATAGTCGTTCAATTGGGACTAATTTAGCCACCGTTTAACGACTGCAGAAAAACGTCGTCAATCAGTCGCTAATTGGTGACTAATTTAGCGACCGTTTGCCAACTAACAGGTGTAGTCGTTAAATAGTGACAAATCAGTCGCAAAATAAAGTCCAGAACTCGTGGAAATCGTTACTCAGTTTGGTGTACTGGTTTTTTGCGACTGATTGTTTTAGTCGCGAATTCGGTTGCAAAACAGTCGCTAAATCGGTCGCTAAATGTTTTATATATAGACGAAAATTGTTGCCATTTCTCATCACCTCATCACCCGTATAGTTTAAGCTAAAATTTGAAAGAGGGAAAAAAAATCGTGAAAAACAATATGGCGGGAAATTACAACAATTATACTAATTTCCGTGCTTGGATGTACAAGAGGATTGATGAAGAAACGGGAACCTTCTCGAGAGAGTTTGTCATGGGGGTAGAGGAATTCATGACGTTTGCAAATAATCAGGAGTTAACGCAGAGCAATGGTGGTAAGTTCTTTTGTCCTTGCAGTATTTGCAAAAACGAAAAATTTCTCTCGGGGAAAAAAATCTTGAAACATATATATAGTAGAGGGTTTATGCAAGATTATTATGTTTGGTATAACCATGGAGAAGAAATCGACATGAGATTAGGAACGAGTTATATTGATCCGACGCATTTAAGTGGTAATGAAGAAGTTGGTAATTTAGTTGAAGATAGATATGTGGAAATGGTGAATGATGCATTTTGTGGTAATGTGAATTTTGATAACTATCAAGAGGATGATAGTTATCAAAATGTTGTAGATCCCGTTTCCAACCATTCAAAAAAATTCTACGACTTGTTAGAAGGAGCAAAAAATCCTTTGTATGATGGTTGTCACGAAGGTCACTCGCAGTTATCCTTAGCTGCTCGAGTTCTGCAAAATAAGACCGATTACAATATGAGTGAAAAGTGTGTAGATTCGGTGTGCCAAATGTTAACAGACTATTTACCAGCTGGAAACCAATCAACCACTTCACATTACGAGACAAAAAAGTTGATGCGCAATTTGGGCCTCCCATACTATACAATTGATGTTTGTGTTAACAATTGTATGATCTTCTGGAAGGAGGATGAAAGATGGGATAAATGTCCATTTTGTGATGCACCAAGATGGAAGCCTAGAAATGAACGGCGTCGGACGAAAGTACCATATAGTCGTATGTGGTATCTACCTATTGCTGACAGATTGAAGAGAATGTACCAGAGCAAGAAGACTGCATCAGCAATGAGATGGTATGCAAAGCACCAAACAAAGGAGGGTGAAATGTGTCATCCGTCAGATGCGGCAGAGTGGAAATACTTTCAAGATCAACATCCCCATTTTGCACAAGAACCTCGTAATGTTTATCTTGGCTTATGTACAGATGGTTTCAATCCATTTGGAATGTCTAATAATCATTCGCTGTGGCTAGTGATCTTGACTCCATATAATCTACCCCCTGGTATGTGTATGAAGACAGAGTACTTGTTTCTCACCATTTTGAATTCTGGACCGAATCACCCGCGAGCAAGTCTAGATATCTTTCTCAATCCTCTAATTGCGGAGCTGAATGAGTTGTGGTCTACTGGAGTTGAAGCATATGATGTCTCCTTAAATCAAAATTTCAATCTTAAAGCAGTGCTTCTATGGACGATAAGCGACTTTCCGGCATATGGCATGCTATCAGGATGGACGACCCATGGTAAGTTGTCTTGTCCAATTTGCATGGAAGATTGTAAGGCTTTTTATCTGCCTAATGGAAGGAAGACATGTTGGTTTGATTGTCATCGAAGATTTCTTCCTCCTGACCATCCACTGAGGAAGAATAAAAAGGACTTCTTGAAGGGAAAACATGCTTTGAATGATTTTCCACCTGAATCTCTAACTGGTGAGCAAGTTTATTCGGAGCGGTTAAAAGGTGTCAATCCATCAAAAACATCTGATTGTGGTGGAAATGGTCACGACAAGAAGAAACCTGGATATGGGAAATACCATAACTGGCACAAGGAAAGCATATTCTGGGAGCTACCGTACTGGAGGGACCTCAATCTTCGACATAATCTTGATGTGATGCATATTGAGAAGAACTTTTTTGATAACATCATGAATACTCTTATGAGTGTGAAGGGTAAGTCGAAAGACACAATCAAGTCAAGATTGGATATAGAACTTTTCTGTGATAAGGAACATTTGCATCTTGATAGCAATGGCCAAGCTCCTTTCCCTCCCTACACATTGAACAAGACCGCAAGAACAAGTTTATTGGAATGTGTGAAACATTCGGTTAAATTCCCAGACGGTTATGCTTCAGACCTATCTAGGTGTGTTGATCTTGAGAATGGCAAATTTTCCGGCATGAAGAGTCATGACTGCCATGTTTTTATGGAGAGACTACTTCCATTTATATTAGCAGAGCTCCTAGACAAAAATGTTCATCTTGCGTTATCAGGTAATAATTTTTTTTGGTTTAATTTAAGAAAATTTGAAAACTATATGTGTTGCTAATTTGTGTTGTACTCACAAGCTGGAACTTGAATTTATATTGTAGGGATTGGTCTATTTTTCCGTGACCTGTGCTCGAGGACTTTGAAAAAAAGTCTGGTCAAAAAACTTAAAAAGGACATAGTTTTGATAATCTTCAATTTGGAAAAGATCTTTCCAGCTTCATTTTTTGATGTGATGCAACACTTGCCCATACATCTCCCATACGAAGCTGAACTAGGAGGCCCCGTGCAATATAGGTGGATGTATCTTTTTGAAAGGAATTTCAAAAAGTTGAAAGAAAGTGCAAAGAACAAAAGATATGCGGCATGATCGATAGTTGAAGCATATATCAATCAGGAGATATCTTTTTTCTCAGAGCACTACTTTGCGGACAATATACAAACGAAATCAAGGTAAATATATATATATATACATAAATGTGATTTATATATGTTCACTTTTTCAGTTGTAACATGTTATCTTTTCATTATTTGGGCAGGTTCACAAGATTCCAAGAAGGTGAAGTCCCCGTATATCATGTCGAAGGAGTACCTGATATATTTACTCACGTAGGTCGTCCAAGTGGAGAAATGCAAGAAATATGGCTATCCGAAAAAGATTATCAATGCGCACATTCATATGTTTTGCGAAATTGTGATTATTTTCAGCCACTTGAGAGGTATATAATTTGACTATTGTTAACCTTATGTTTTTTTAATATATCCTAAAATGATATAAATATATATTGTGTTGGTCTAATATAGGATGTTCGAAGATTATATCAGTGCAAAATATCCAGACTTCTCCGAAAAAGAACTATCCACTAAGAGAGCCGATGAATATCATATATGGGTGAAAGATTATGTATGTCTTAGTAATTATACATGTATGTTAGTGTTTTTCGTTCTTAATACTGATATATATAATCGTATGTGTGTGTGAAATTTATGTATACAGGTTAGATACTGGAGCAACACACATCCTTTTCCTCTTTGGGTTAAAGATATGGCGAATGGACCCGTGAATAAAGCTAAAACATGGCCCATCTATTTCACAAGGGTTTTTTTGTTCCATACACAGAAGCATGGCGAGGGACGAAGGACTTGTAACTATGGAGTATGTGTTAAAGGAGAGAGTGGAGAACATTACTACGGGATCTTAACTGATATCATAGAAATCAAGTATGAGGGGGGGACCGATTTGAGAATCACACTTTTTAAGTGTAAGTGGTATGACCCTGTTCTTGGTAGAGGCACTCGACGAAGCAACGGCGGTATTGTTGATGTTCTTTCATCGAGAAAATACTACAAATATGATCCATTTATTCTAGGTACGTATTTATATGAATATATATATATATATATAATTTCTTTTTGATACTACAATTTTGATATTTGATATTACACAGCATCACAAGCAGAACAAAATTGTTATATCCCATATCCGTATGTAAAGAAACCAAAGCATTTGTGGCTCAATGTTCTAAAAGTGAATCCGAGAAGAATAATAATTGCGGGAGAATATGAAGACGAAGCCCCCGTACCGTTACAACAAGAAAACGATGATACTGTTTTGATGACTACAATTGAAGACCTAGAAGTCGAGCATTTGGTACATGTTGGAGAAGAACCCATAAATCTCGATATTGAGGTCGCAGATGGAGAATCAGATGATGAATTTCAATGTAATTTATCGTCTTCCGACGATGATGAATAGGAAGAATAAGATTTGGTGTGTTTTTTTAAGGTAATATGTAATGATATATTAATAAAATTTGGTGTGTTTTTAAGGCAATATGTAATGATATATTAATAAAATTTGGTGTGTTTTTTTTACAATTGTGCTAAGCCCAATTAAATTCTGCCTAAACCCAATTAAATCCACCTAATTAACCCACCTAATTAAGCCCACTACCTAACAATCTCACTCTCTAATCCCATTACCGAGTAAGAAACCCTAATCTCTCCTCGCCGACCTCTAATCTCACTCTCTAATCTAACCTCGCCTCCTCTCTAACTCTGTCTCACACCGGCGATTTGCAGAGATGAGTGGAAGGAATAAGCGCCATGTCGTGGCACCGAAATCCTTGAGCAATAAAACACCAAGACCATTACCCAGTCAGTACGATTTCGTCTCTAGGCCGACGTCGAATCCACCACCGGTGGTTCTCCCCAACAACCATCTGCCACCGTCCGTTAGGGATTATCCACCTCCGAGGCAACTATTTGCATCCTCCACCGGTGGATCTGCTCCAGTGCCTCAATCTCAGCCTCAAAATCGAGTACCTCCTTCTTCAAATCGTCAACCTGTGCAGAGACAGTCTCCATCTCCTCCACCTGAAGAATCCCCACCGTCTCCACTTCATGCAGCTCCATCGCCTCGCAGTTCTCAAGCACAAAACTCTCATGAAGACCAGGAAGAATTTGCAGAGTTCGAAGCTCCAGTTGAACCCAATCTCTCGGAGGACGCGATGGATGTAATAAACTCGATGATAACCCAACCAGGTCGAGGGGAGTGCACAACGGTTCTGTCTCGTAACCTCGAGCCTGGTACAACGTGGTATGGTTTCTTTAGTTTAGTTTAGTGTGACCTTTGTGAAAGTATCTCTTGTGTTGATGATAATGGTTTAGTTTAGTTTTCTTGTGTTGATGATAATGGTTTAGTTTAGTGTGAGTTTAGTTTGTGAAAGAATCTCTTGTGTTGATGATAATGGTTTAGTTTAGTTTTCTTGTGTTGATGATAATTGTTTAGTTTAGTGTGAGTTTAGCTTAGTTTTCTTCTGTTTAGTTTAGTGTGAATAAGCTTCTTGTTTCAAAACTAATAAGAGAATAAGTTTAAAAAGTAAGATGGTGACACATCTTTAGTCAACGAGATAGGGGTTTTAACTGTTAATTACATTGTTATATAAGAATAAGTTTTGTTTCTACGGGTTTGTGTTGTAGGTTTGTGTTGTACGTTTGTGTGACTTTAAGAACAGTTTTTATTTAAACCGTAAAATAAACTTGATAAAAAAATAAGTTTTTGTTTGGTTAATTATCTGGTTCAGTTTTGTTTGTGTTGTACGTTTGTGTGACTTTAAGAACATTTTTTATTTAAACCGTAAAATAAACTTGATAAAAAAATAAGTTTTTGTTTGGTTAATTATCTGATTCAGTTTTGTTTGTGTTGTAGGTTTGGTTATGACAAGTCCAGCTTGACTCGTAGGATAACCAAGATTTTCACCAAGAGGTTTGATAAGCCATTCTATAGCTGGTCATGTGTGCCTAGAGATAGACAAGAAGGATACTTCGTTGAATTTGCGGTAACATTCTCTCTCTATTACATTTTGTTTATTGTTATATCTTTTGTGATGACAAACATATATTTTTGTGTTGTTTTGCAGAAAAAACACACATGGAATCTCATGCTAATCGGTCTTGTCCAAGAGCACTACGAATCCGTTTGCCAGCTTCGAATGAAAGGTATGGTCAGTACTGCAAGAACCAGTCGAGAGAAACCGACATGGATAGGAGATACACTCTGGGGAGAAATGACTGCTTTTTGGGACACTGAGACAGCAAAGGGAAAGAGCCGCAAAGCATCAGCAAATCGACGCTCTGAGCGTAATGGTCTTGGTATGTACAAGAATAACACAGGTCAAAAGTCCTATATGCAAATCGAACAGGAGCTGGTGAGTCCCATTTTCTTTCTCTCGTTTTCTCTAACACTTCACTAATGCATGTGTTTCTTCCTTTTCATATCAGATACTCAAGTTGGGAAGACCTGTGAGTTTTGGTGAAGTATTCATCAAGGCTCATACAAAAGCAGATGGAACCTATGTTGATTTCAAAGCAGAAAAAGTTGCTGAGGCATACAAAAATAAAAAGGAAGAGAAGTTGGCTAACCTTGAGAAGGAGGATCACACTGAAATCTCAGATGGACATCATCGAATGCTATGAATACAAGAGGACAACGAGTTGTTTATTCAGGTTAGTGTTTAAAAAAAAAAAAAAATTTACAGTCTTATGTTTTGGCGTTAAGAGTTTGGATAATGTTTTCTTGTTTGGAAATTGACTTGTTATGACTGTCTCAATGTGTTTTTTGTTGTAGTCAACCTTCTGCAATGACATAGGAGACATTTTCGGGCTTGGAAGCTTGAAGCAAAAGCTTAAGAGAAAACCAAATGATCCTTGCAATTCCTCTTCTTTCATGGACATGGTACATAAGATTGAAGAAGCTGAACGCAAAAAAGAAGAACATGCGGCTCTTCTAGCCAAGGAAAAGGAAGACCGTGCTCGGGAACAAGCTGATAACAAGGCTATGATGGCTGAGTTCAACCTTATGAAAAGGTTTATCGGTTCAACTGACCCAAGGTACCATGCTTTCATTGCCACTGAAGCATCATCTCCACCTCATCCTGATCAGTAAAATCAGCTTGTGTTTTCTTAGCTTGTCATATTTTGGTATTTTGAACATAAAACAACTCAACTGTTAGAGTTGTTTTATGATCTTATGTATCTTTTTGGTATGTATTTAGGATCTTTCTATGTATTGTAGGATTCTAAAACAGTGTTTATCTTATTCCAATATCTTTTTCGTATGTATATAAAGAACTTTTATGTATTTAGGATTCTAAAACAAAAACCAAAATGAATCAAAATAAAACCCAAAACTCATGCTCATATTTGTTTACGGTTACAGTCGCTAATCAGTCACTAAACCGTCGCAAAATCGGTTACTATTTAGTGGCTATTCAGTCGCTAAAAGCCCCACTGTTTAACGACTTCACAGTAGTCGCTATAATGCGTCATTATTCAGTCGTTAATCAGTCGGTAATTTAGCGACTGAATATCCACTAAATCGTAACCGATATAGCGACGGTTTACTGACTTTAATCAGTTATTAATCAGTCGGTAATTTAGCGACTGTTTAAGGACTATTTAGTGACAGCTGTATCGGTCGCTAAACAGTAGCTAACTAACGACTGATTAGCGACCGATTTATTTTGCGACGGTCACTCTACCGACAGCCTTAATCAGTCGCTAATCGGTCGCTAATCTCAATTTAGCGACTAATTAGCTACTATTCTTGCGGTAGCTAAATAACTGTTTTCTTGTAGTGACCTACTAGTATGGAACTTGCTACCGGGATAACGACGCCTCCTGTTTCAGTGACAAGTGATGCAGCAATAAGTTACTACCTTAAGCATCTGAGGGTGAAAGGAGCAATGAATTTGTTCGTGAGGTTTGAAGAGGTACTCTCTCAGGAGGAAGATGACAACAGAGACGACTCTGGAATGGGTTTTGTGACTCCTGGTGCTTTTAAACAGAAGAACACCTTTAGTGCTCCGCCTCGTTTGAAGCAGAAGACTCCTTACAGTGAGATTTCGGGTTTTAAAAAGAACATGTTCTCGTCTGGTGAGCCTAGTATTCCAAAGAGGCGATGTGTGACTGAAGCTCCACCTGTGAATCTTAATGATTTGGACTTTGTGTGTGAGGTTCAGATATTGGAGAAGGAAATGGACGGAGATGGAAGAGTTATCGACGGAGGAGTAGTCAATGGGGGTAGCGACGGTGAGGAAGAAGTGACGAGAGATGAGATAGATGATAGGGAAATACGGCCTAGAGGATACGACAAAGACCTCTGGAGTCCATTGCTGAGTGGCGACTATGGTGGCTCGAACGCTGTTAATGTCATATACAACGAAGGTGAGATTGTGGATGGGATTCTTAAAAAATCTGGTCCACGGTTTTCCTCCAGCAGCATACCTGAACACATTCCAACTGCAGCTGTAGACGGTGGTTCTAGTGGCGGGTTCCCTGACGAAAAGGAAGATAGTGAGGGACATCATGGATTTTCTGGTGTGGACGGTGAAGCTCGAGCACGTACACGAAAACTAGAAGATGTTGCAGACGATGAGTATGACATTCCGCCGCTTTTTGACGACACAACTTATGAAGCATCTGAGATACCAGACATGGATGGCACAGAAGATGATGGACATATCTATGTAGGGAAGGTGTTCGCGAACAAAGAGGAGTGTCAAATTTCCCTTGCAATCTATGCAATAAAGAAACAATTCCAGTTCAAGCAGACGACAACCAAGATCGACTCTTTTGTTCTTACGTGTCCATACATGCGTTGTGACTGGAGGATAACAGCGCATGAGATTAGGGGGACTGGATACTATGAGATTAGGAAAGCTCAGTTAGATCATAGTTGTCCAATTGACTTCAGAATGGGGTATAAAAGCAGAGCTACTTCTAAAGTGATTGCTACTGTGTACAAGGCAAGTTTTGGTGCTGCTGGTAAGGGTCCAGTTCCTAGAGAATTACAGCAGCTCTTGCTAGAGGATCTCAAGGTCTCCGCATCGTACATGAAGTGTTACCGCGCGAAGGAGAAAGCAGTTGAGGGCGTATTTGGATCAGAGGAGGATTCATATTTGATGTTACCCGAGTATCTCCACATGTTGAAGCTAGCAAATCTCGGGACAGTTGCTGATATTGAGACCGAAGCTGATGAAGATGGAGATGAACGGTTTCTCTACTTATTTCTAGTTTTTGGGGATTCCATAGCTGGTTTCCGGAAGCTGAGGTTGGTGATTGTGATCGATGGGACACATCTCGGGGGGGGGGGGGAGAAGTACAAAGGGGTATTGTTGACAGCGAGTGGCCAAGATGCAAATTTTCAGATTTTTCCCTTAGCATATGCTATTGTGGACACGGAAGATGAGGATGCGTGGACGTGGTTTCTTCAAAAGCTTGAACGAATTTTGGATGATTCACCGAGGCTTGCTATCATCTCGGACAGGGCAACTTGTATTGCCACAGCTGTAAAGCGTGTGTACCCTCGAGCTCATCATGGTTACTGCATTGTGCATTTAGCTAGGAATGTGAACTCTCAGTACTCAAGCAAAGAATTGGCCAAAACAATGGTTGCTTGCGCTACAGCCTATAGACCTATTGTTTACAAGGATCAGTACACAAAGATAAGAGCTACGAACAGCGACTGTGGTACATACCTAGGGAGGATTGGAGTTGCTCACTGGACAAGGGCCAATTTTCCAGCAGATAGGTACAATATAATGACCAGCAATATAGCTGAGCAGTTGAACAAAGCCCTCAAGGAAGGGAGAACGCTACCTGTGAAGGAGTTGGTGATCTTCATACAGAGGATGATGACACGGTGGTTCAGAGCTATCTAAGTCGGAGAAGCATAGAGGAAAAGTTAGTGTAGAGGTGGACAAGGAGATAACTAAAAACATGGCAGCTGTGGGTGGAAGCAAAATTAATTCTGCAACAGATTGGAGATGTGAAATCATAAACAAATTTGGACGTTCAGACCGCGTCCAGCTTGATGCTAAGCAGTGCAGCTGCAAGTACTTTGACAAAATAAAGATACCCTGCGGAGATGCCATTATGGCAGCTAACCATTTGGGAGTGAGTTATGATACTTTGGTGGGACATTTTTACAAACCGGCAACATGGAGAGAGACGTACTTGGGGTTTATATCACCTCCCGGTGATCCACGGGATGTGGAAATTCCCGAAGCAGTCAAGAAACTGGTATTGTTGCCTCCAACAACCAAGAGACTTGATGGGAGGAGACGCAAGAATCGCATCCCTTCTACTGATGAAATGCCTGTAAGTGGTTGGTTTCATTTTTTTTTGTGGATGAGAATTGCTAATCCATGATTGCTGAGCTACGTTGTGGTTATGCAGGCTGAAAGGAAGAAGAAGGAAATACCAAACAGATGCACAAGGTGCCGAGGTGTGGGACACAACCGTACTAGGTGCTGTGCTCCAATCTAAGCAGGAGATGAGTTGGAATGTTTGGGTTGCTTGTGTGTTTCTTGTTTGTGACAGTGGTATTTTGGTGGATGTAATTCAGAAAAAATCGGAGAGATTTTAAACGTTCGGAGATATATGTTTGTTTTTTGAGACGAAATGTTGTAACCGGAGGTTATTTTGAGACGAAATGTTGTAACCGGAGGTTATTCAGAAAAAATCGGTGATTGCTTGTTGATGAAGCAATAATTTGTTCTGTGGTTTGGTGGTTAGTGTAAACAATTGGAGCATCCACTCTGTTTAGTGGTTAGGGAAAACAGTAGTAGAATGAAAATTGATTGTAAGAGTAGAGATGAAGATTTAGTAATATTTTTGTGTGATTTAGTTGTGGATGGCATTGATTCTGTTGGTGTAGTTTGTTTGTGTAGGAGTAGGTTGTAGTACTTTGATGAAGAGAACTCAAAAGCATATATAACAAAAGCATATATTAACTAGAGATGCCAAACGCATAGTAGATGATAATACATGTTAAAGCAAAGATGATGAGGTTAGCTGCTGAACAACTACCCATTACAATCAAGTGAGTTTGTAACAGAACCATGCCGCAACTCTGAGGACAGCAAAAGCGACACCAATGTTGACAGTGAATCGTGGAGAGTGAATGCTGTGGCCTGCAACTCCAGTTTTGTTGTGTTGTCTGTCTCCTCCAGATGTGTGACGTTCACCTGGTTCATCTTTAGCAATGTTTGTGCTAACTCCTCTTTCAGTTTCCCGATACTAGCTTCTTGTCGAGCTAGCTTCTCCATAAGTGACTTGGAAAGGGATTGGAAATCGTGTAACAGATCCTGGCGCTTAGCGTCAACAATCCTAACCTCGTCAAGGATTGTCTCATCTTCCCATTAAAACAAATGGTCTTCTGTTTCCCTCTTTGAACATACACAAGTAGTAGTTGTCACAATTTAGAAGAAAGTGTCTCGTGGATGAATAAATAAAACATCAAAAGGGTTTCGATTGACTAACCTCCAAAGCAATGACGCATCTATGGAATCTCCGAAATGGGTTATCTTTGGTTCGAGAGGCAAAAGTTTTTATGTTGTTCCCGCACCAGCATCGTGTGGGGACACCGTACACAGAACGTCCATGTCCGGTTATCGAGGAAGAGGAGGATGAAGTCATTCGTGCCGCCGAGTGGGAGGACGAGGAGGAGTCTCTGTTGTGATGGAGTTTGAACCCTAATCTGCTCAACATTTGTGAATTTTTTTTGGTTTATACCGTCTAGTTCTCTGTAAATTTGATTGTACCGGAGCCCGGTTTTGTTTTTCAGACAGTGAGTTCTTATTGTTGGGTTGCTATTGTGGGCCGGACAACAAACTAATGGGCCAAATGGCATTTGTATATGTTTTTTATGTCGTGGACGTGGATGGTCTTTATGGATGGTGTACCTAACAATTACCGATAATAGGGAGGTGAGGAAAGTTTAAAATCCTAAAGTTAACTTATATTACAAGCCACAAGTATTTGGTGAAGATCAAACCAAAAAGACGCACAGATGCGTTAGTACAAAAGATAGTTGTTAACATGATAAAAGCATAAACAATAAACGAGGTTGGAGAGTAAAATTGGTTTGGCTTGTGAGAAATGCCAAACAAGCGCCGAGTTGACAGCATAGTCGTTCCTTAAAAAACACCATTTTACCGTTGCTATCGATTGTAGGTTCCCTATAGTAGGTAGGTAGCACAAAGGTCTTGTAAAGATCTAGAACGTACTGTTTACGAAATGCATCAACCAACCTGTCTGTGATGCCGGCCATGGTTGGTTCTGGATCACCATGCACATGCATTTCCATGAACTTGACACTTACCGGTCCACAGTCACCTGATCTTTCATTTCTGTAGATGTCCTTGGGGCGGATCCATGTAAACGGCTCGAGTTTGCGAACTTGAGTGAGCTCGTACTTAGCCACCTTCTTGACAAGGTAAGGAAGGGACTTCAAGACCGGATTCATGAAACGCTCCACCTTCTTATCGTTGTAGAGGTCAGTCATTGGATCAAGTATTTCAACAAGACCCAAGTCCAGGTTGATTGCAAGACCAACCCAATGTCTGTCATCCCATATCATGGGTGTGTAAACCGTAGTAACATCATCCATCCATTTCCTGCCAGGCATGAGAACGATATCTGAAAGTTGTTTGTCCCAGTTGAATGATTCTTTCTTGCGTCACCTGCCGAAGCTTGTATAAATTTCCTGAATACCAGAAGTTAGATATGGTGTTGTGAAGCACAGCCTCTGACTTTGGAGAAGTTCAGCGTGCTGCAGAGAAAAAAGAAGAGGTGCGTCGTTAGTAGAAATTTTCATGAGTAGGAAGATCATCGAATCACAAAGTTTTATAAATATTAGGTGATCATATATATTTTGAGACTGTGGTCCCCAACTTACATATGTTTTAGTCCATTGCTTTGGCACAACTAGTTGAAGGAGGAATTGTTGGAGAAGCTCAACTTCGAAGGTGTGATGTGAAATCTGAATCATTAAAATTGTTCAATAGGTTAAGTAGTAGTATGTTGAAAAAAGCTTCACATCTGAATCATTAAAATTGTTCAATAGGTTAAGTAGTAGTATGTTGAAAAAAGCAGCTCTGGATAACAATGTATGGGAACTTACGCCTCTCCAAACTTTGAAATAGATTTTTAGAAGAGATCCCATTGTATCTGGGGAAGCTGACAGATAAGAGCAGGCGTTGGGATTTCTTTGCATTTGTATAGTTCCTTAGCAACGTATTTTCCTCCATGCAGGGGATATAAGGGGGTCTACGACTTGGTGGAGTGCCTTCACAGTCGCTTAGCTCAACAACGTCAGTGTTATCAAATGGTTGTGCCTGGTTTGTCCAGTTTGTGCAAAAGACAGTAATGAAGGTTATGAATGAGGCAGTAGAAACAAACAAGGTACTAGAGTATTAAAGAAGCATACGAACCTCTACAACATGGACGGTTGGTTCTGATACTTGAGAATGGGATGTCGAGGTTGCGGAAAAAGCGTTAACCCCTGCTGCATGTGGAGCAAAACTCGAAATGGCTGCTGGACTTTTAGTAGGAGAAGTCTCTAGTGAGCAAGGTCGGGGTGACAAAGGGAACATGCAAGTCCTACGGGAAGCTGGGCCTACTGAAGAGTCATATTTCAGTTGGGTGGGTGTGATAGGGTCAGGACAAGGAGGGCCTCTGGGTGTGTCTGCTAGAGAGAGGTGCATAACCAATGGAGGTGCGCTTGTATCATACAAGGGAGACAACGTAGGAGCAGGTGAATTTTGGATCTCTTCAATGGATTGATCGACTTGGGAGTTGTGGACGGGTGAAATTTCGTGGACGGGTGAGTTGTGGACGGGTGAGCTGTTCACTGATAAGGTGTGGATGGGAGAGTTGTGTACGTTGTTGGTGTTTTGGGATTGTTTGTGAAGATAGTGTTGCGTAGCATATTGGCTGATAAGGGGGGATAGTGAGGAAGTACCATCTCTCTCCATGTCGGTCTCATTCTGCAAAAGTATAGATGGGCTTTTAAATGTAAACATTATGAAAAGAGCGCTTCTAAACATTATGAAACTCGTTCAATGACTAAAATAGTTTAAACTCACAGATGTCTTAGAAGCAGGAAAGGCAGGGACCGCTTGAAAATGTGGACCCATTTGCGGCTTAGGCTGCAGGGAGGAAGTTATATTTGTTAGAACTCTCGAAAATACTAGATCGAGGAAAACAGAAAGTAGTCTGTAGGTGAAATGTACTCACAAGACTATTTTCGGTGGCATCTTCGTTCATCCATGTCGGCTCAGTCTGGCATCCTTTGTCTGAATGGTTGCCACTTATCTTACAACCTCTGATTTTTCTGTTGCAAGTCTTGGAAGAGGAGATCAGGGAATGGAAGGAGGATCGCTTACATAAGGAACAACGCTTCCTTAGTCGAAGCTTTTTCCGGAAACTCTTAAACTGTTGTTGAAATTCACCAACTTGAGATGATAGACTACTAAGAAGGGCTAATACTTGTTCGTGTTGACTGATGGAAGGAGCAGCTCTGGAGAAAAAAGTGCTGATGCGTCTCCGATTGCGGGAAGACGATGTTTGCTTGGTGGAATGTCTGAGTTTGACCTTCTTAACACCTGGTTTCACTGAGCGTGTGAGGCGCTTATTGTTCTCCTCTCTGACAACAACGCTTGGGAAAGTGATAAAAGGTTCAGAAGTATCACCACCGGGCCACACATGGTCTTTGTGAAAGGCTGTAAATCAGCAATACGTTGCTCCATGTAGGCTACCATGTCAACGACAAATACATCGGGCCAAATCCCCCAACCAGGCTGTGGTTGTGTCTCTAACGGTATCAGTGGCGTGACTACGAGCTATAACAAATGAGAGAGGGAGTTAGAACGAGTGCAAGAATGAACAAATTTTTAAAACAGAGATTGGGTAAGAAGGACTAGCCTTAGGATCAGCTTCCACACGGTGTATATCTATAGTCGAAATTGGTGGGTGATTGGGGAGGTGATCTTCACCGAGGTCCATGATTGTCAGCGTGTCGTAGGGGGCTTGGATTATAGTGAGCAACTTTGGGACAGCAGCAAATGCAAGCAGCTGTAGCGACAGAGGAAAACCCTGAAGTCTGTAGGTTTCCGGCTTCAGATATTCAACAAGTTTTGCAGGGGGGTCTTTGCATGTGCGTTTTTCGAACTTGGGAGGTTTCATGCAGGTAATCGTTTGAGAAATGACTCTCTTCCCCAAGGGTGACTGAAAAAGACATCAAGATCTTCGAGAAGCTTAACAAACCTCAATGTTGGCCGGGGCTTCTGTTCGTGAGCTATGAGAACTCCATCGACAATGATTATTAGCGCCAAACGAACCTTCTTCCAGCTCGTCATGTTTCTGTCTGACTTAAACTTGTGAGCTAGCTCCTCGATAGTGGTGAACCTCTTCTTTCCGATGAGCCTAACCCATAATGATTCTTTTCGTGGGTCAGTTGTGGTCTTCGTGTCGGGATTGTAGCCAGGAGGAAACGCACCGCATGGCAAACCGGTAATTGTTCCGAATTCTTGAAGACCAAACCGGAGAGGTTTGCCACCAAATGCAGTCCAAAGAGTGTGCTTGTCCACACATATGAGTTGTCTCGTCAGGAATGAGTGTATAAGTTTTGCGGAAACAGGACACTGGCGGGCTGGTAGATCGAACAACTTTCCAAAGCAAGACGCCCTGATGATATCAAACTCCTTTGTATCCCGGAGAACGTGGCGAATGAAAGCTAGATAATCCGGTTTGGAGTAAATATTGTGGCGGTGGCAGGGGTAATGGTGAGTAGCAAACAGCCTCCGCTGTAGCAAAACGAGAAAGTAGAGGAAGTTACAACGATTTCAAAAAATCCCATCCACAGAATCATTTCATAAAAAATTCCCATCCACAATCTAAAAAAAAAACCTAATTTACAGATCGGTAACTACTAAGAGATGAATCATCGAGAAAGTAGAGGAAGTTACAACGATTTCATAAAAAATCCCATCCACAAACTCATCTCAAAAAAAAAACCCAGCCACAAATCTCTTAAATAAACACTAATTTCTAGATCTGTAACTAAGATTCGATGAATCATCGAGAAAAATGAAAGAAAATAAATATGCATGGAATCAAGAGGTGAGGAAACAAGAAACACGAAATAGAGATGCATTCTGAGTCGAAAAATTGTTGTCAGATTGAGCAAGAGATAACAGTACCTTCCATAAGCTAACAGATGAGCACGACTACAGAATCTGGGTGTTCGAGAAGTTCAAGAATCTGGGTGTTCGGGAATTAGGGTGTTCGAGAGGAAAAGTAAAAAGGGGCTAGGGTTCGAGAGAGAAGATGAAGAGTAGGGGAAAATTGGCCAAATAATTTAGATCTAAACAAAACCTTTCAAAATTTGAAATTGTCTCGTGAGTAGTGTATCGGTATGAGACCGGTTTGATATATGAGTCTGGTTGAACCAGAATCGTTTCTCTTTTCTCTATACAGAGGATATTGTTGTCTTTTTGAGTAGGAAGAAGTATGTAACAAGTGGTAAGTGGTCTAGATTGAAATTACAACGAGGAAAAGTGGCCCAGAGAGTAAAAAATTCTTAACCAAAAGAAACCTTTGGCATATTGCTTAGAGAAAGTATATGTAACGACTTACCTCCGGCCCATCAAGGCCCATGTCAATTCCCGAAAGCCCAAAAACTTTTATTTATTAATTTCAGCCCCAGCCATCAGTTCTTGTTTGCAAAAATCAGAAGGAGAGAGAGAGAGAGAGAGAGAGAGAGAGAGAGAGAGAGAGAGAGAGAGAGAGAGAGAGAGAGAGAGAGAGAGAGAGAGAGAGAGAGAGAGAGAGAGAGAGAGAGAG
>CAKOAT010224710.1:0-40637 GCA_932364175.1 Eruca vesicaria subsp. sativa | reverse complement strand
ACCAGTTCAACGCAGATTCGGAATAAGAACCTTCTTGCTTTCAATCTCGCTTATTTTCGTTTTAATTCTAAGTGTTTTCGTCATCTTATTTTCGTTGTGCGGTTCTCGCAGATAGCCGGTTCCTCTGGAAACTTAGGGTTTTCCCGAAGTTTCCTTATTTACGATTTATTTGACAGTAGGGTGAAATCGACTCCCACATGCAGCCAAGATCTTTAACCAGCTGGGAGGACATCAAAATTGTCTTCCTCAACAAATTTCTCTATCAAGGTGCAGCAGAGCGACAAAAGAAGCTTGACGAGATGACTAAAGCTAGTGTGGAGGAATTTAGATCTTGATTCGGTCATGAGAGGATAATTGTCTACATTAAGCCAAAGAAAGAATCTGAAACTGCAGACTCAACACAGAGGAGAACTGATGTATCAAGTTCTTCTCCTTCCCTGGATGTAAACATAGAGAATGGGGAGGATCTTGGAGATTTGGGTTTAAGTAAAGAAGTTACTATAGAAGACTTCTTGGAGCTGAAGGAAGGGTTTGAGAACATAGATCAAAATTTGGAGAAGAAGCTTGATGACAAACAGAATGCTAAGAGGGAATATGGAGAGACTTCATCAAAGGCTAGCATCGATCGACACCAACCTAATGAGATCGATTGATACTCTCCCTGCATCATCGATATACATCAACCTTACGAAATCGAGCGACAGTCGCCATACATCATCGATCTACATACATCCGACTGCATCGATCGACACCCACCCGATTGTATCGATCGACAACCATGGTTGGATGAACTGCCATGATACATAGTCAAGCTGGAACCAGTTGAGGAGATAGTGCATAATTCTGAAGCCTCACACATTACTGTCCTTAAACATCAGAGACCACCTATTTGGACAGATGAAGCTGGTGGGTTTCACAAAAGAGTGAAAATGATACATGATCCTGTGAAGATTATGGTTCCACATGCGGTGTTTGAAGCTGAATCTCCGATTCCACCAGATAAAGGTCCACAACTGAGTTCTTACATGGAGATATTGGATGATCACCAACACGTAGAAGCTTCACAGAGAGGGTTGAGATTTAGAGATGAAGTTGATAAAACCTCAATTCGATCTGATGCTATATATCGATCGATACTCCTATAGAGTCATCGATCGACGGCAACACATATCGACCGACACTGCGATAGCAACATCGGTCGATATTGTCGGCATTCAGATCAATGAACGAGTCTAACTAGCGATAGCTATAGATTTGTCTAAGAATTGAAGTTCTTATATATCCTGCATGCAACTTGTTAGGCATCTATAGAATTATAATCCTGACTACCTGAATAGAAACCCTAGATCTAGCAACCATCCTTCCATCCAACAAATCCTTGCCAAGCTGAACAATTACCTTGTTCATCTTGTTTATTGCTTTCAAGTTTAATTTATTTATTTACTGCATTAATATCTATTAGCCTAGCTTAATCATATAACTATTAGATCTTTTAGGTTCCCTAGCTCCCCTTGAATTCGATCCCTAATTACTACAATTGAACCTCTTATTTGAGAGAGTAATTCACTTCTTAGGGTTAAACATTTGAGTGATATCAAATTAGGCGCCGTTGCCGGGGAGCTTTGATCGCCAGTAGATCTTGTTTAGTTAGATTTAGTCTAGGTTTTGTTACTGTTTTAAAATACTGATAAATTTTTTTTTTCTTCTTTTTCAGGTACATACATCTCAGTACCAGGAACAATGAAGAGAGGATTTCTAGTTCCTTCAAGGAAGGAGCCTGCTGGTACACGCTTATCGATCGACACCCTCCAAGCAGCATCGATCGACAGCGTACACCATACATCGATCGATATGGCACACCGTCAGTCGATCGATAAGCTACAAGCAGCAATGATCGATAGAGCCAACCAACCTACAAACAACATTTTTCGGCCAAACACTGTTCATCCGGCTACTGTTCATCGCGCTACTGTTCACCCGATATCGATCGACAGCATTCATCCAATGTCGATCGATACTGTTCACCACAAGTCGATCGACACGCATAGTCGGATATCGATCGACAAAGCCTCGCTGGGAGCACGTAAGTTTTCTGTTAACACATATGTTAATCATGAAGTAGTCCAAATTGAATCAATAGGTAAAATAAGCAATGCAATTAGCCAAAATAAAAATCAACATGGGACCACAATCCCTGTTACAATCCATTCCACATTGAATAAAGGTGAAGAAATAAAATTGCCTTTGCAAAGCTACAAAACCCTTGTTCTCCCGAAATCGATCGACACAGCTAAAAGAGCGTCGATCGATACTACCCACCCGATATCGATCGACACGGCTCACACCATGTCGACCGATACTGCCCACCCGAAATCAATTAACACGGCTCACAACGCATCGACCGATACTATTCTGCCTAGATCGACCGACACTATTTGCGGAAAGGAAGTAGATTTTGACTCCGAGCAGAAACTTAAGTACATCCCTCTTATGAGTCAGCGTCTCTTTCATGGTTATCTTGACGAGCAACCGATAGATCATATTGATATGTTTGAAGAACTAATCCGGTTTCTCTTTAATGAAGTCCCTGAAGACTACCACTTCTGCCAACTCTTTCCATTCACTCTTGTTGGAGAAGCAAGACGTTGGTTCAAAAAGTTGCCACCAGAGTCCCTCAAAACATGGATTGATATCGCGGAAGCCTTCTTCAACGAATTTCTCTATGACACTCCAGAAAATCTAAAGATGGAGTCAGCAACAAGATATGTGGTGGAGGATGATGAATAATAAAACAATACTGGTGATATGACGCCTACATCGGTTGACACCATAACTTATACAACGACCGATGCCACGATCTTTCTATCGAACGATATCATTCACCCGTCATCGATCGATACAATGATTTCATCATGGGTCGACACTGATCACCGAGACACTGTTCATCGTGGTACTGTTCATCCGACGACCGGCACCACTAGCATGGAGACAGAGAAGGACGAAGGGCTCATACTCAAGATCGATAAGAAGGGTATCTGGCGAGACAAAGGAGGTCGTCCTTGCAACTTTAAAGGACAATTGATTAATGGAGAAGAAGAATTAATTCCTGATGTGATTTCTTTTCCAGAAATGGATACCTTTGATCTAAGTAGCATATGGTATGATTGGGGAAGAGAGGACCCTTTCCAAGGTATTCCTTATGAGGATCCCAGAGATCTTATCAAGAGACTTGAGGAGGTAGCCTCAGCAACCAGACATAAATTAATACCCGCAGACCACATTCTCTGCAAGATCTTCCTCCATTCACTATCCAGAGATGCTTTTAGCTGGTTCAGTCAGCTGCAGCCAAGATCTTTAACAACCTGGGAGGACATCAAAATTGTCTTCCTCAACAAATTTCTCTATCAAGGTGCAGCAGAGCAACAAAAGAAGCTTGACGAGATGACTAAATCTAGTGTGGAGGAATTTAGATCTCGATTCGGTCATGAGAGGATGATTGTCTACATTAAGCCAAAGAAAGAATCTGAAACCATTAGCACCCACATCAGGATGAACTGAACAGAAAATATCTTGTCAACCATAGTTTGTTTGAGGAGGATGAACAAGATGAGTCTGGAGAACTGAGCATAGTAGAAGAAGCTGATATTAAAGATCCGACCTCCACATCGATCGACACCAGTTTCTTAGCTTCGATCGACAGTACGACTGCAGCATCGATCAGCACCACCATCTCATCGATCGACACCAGCATCTCAGAATCGACCGATATAGACTTTTGTCATCGATCGATACCACTTGAAATCCTTGAAAGTTTAAATTGTCCTCAAGACACTGCAGACTCAACACAGAGGAGCACTGATGTATCAAGTTCTTCTCCTTCCCTGGATGTAAACATAGAGAATGGGGAGGATCTTGGAGATTTGGATTCAGGTAAAGAAGTTACTATAGAAGACTTCTTGGAGCTGAAGGAAGGGTTTTAGGACATAGATCAAAATTTGGAGCAGAAGCTTGATGACAAACAGAATGCTAAGAGGAAATATGGAGAGACTTCATCAAAGGCTAGCATCGATCGACACCAACCTGATGAGATCGATCGATACCCTCCCTGCATCATCGATATACAACAACCTTACGGAATCGATCGACAGTCGCCAAACATCATCGATCTACATACATCCGACTGCATCGATCGACACCCACCCGATTGTGTCAATCGACAACCATGGTTGGATGAACTGCCAGGATACATAGTCAAGTTGGACCAGTTGAGGAGATAGTGCATAATTCTGAAGCCTCACACATTACTGTCCCTAAACATCAGAGACCACCTATTTGGACAGATGAAGCTGATGGGTTTCACAAAAGAGTGAAAATGATACATGATCATGTGAAGATTATGGTTCCACATGCGGTGTTTGAAGCTGAATCTCCCATTCCACCAGATAAAGGTCCACAACTGAGTTCTTACATATTGGATGATCACCAGCACATAGAAGCTTCACAGAGAGGGTTGAGATTTAGAGATGAAGTCGATAAAACCACAGTAGAAGAAGCATCGATCGACACTAACCAGACACCATCGATCGACATGATCAATCAACCATCGATCGACACTACCACTAGTTCATCGATCAACACCAGACGCGAATCATAGCAGAATGAGTATGAAGTGTGTGGAAATATTTTGGATGGAGATACCACCACGCATTCAGACAAGTCTGGGGGAAAGAACAAAATGAATTGGAAGAAGAGAAAATGAATCAATAGAGGTTCTCAGTTATCATTGATTTTTCACTTCTCAGATAATGTCAGGCAATCTAAAGTGAAATTACACAGGTCTGTGAGAAACAAAGGGAGAAATTGGAAGAAGCGGAAACGAACCAAATGAGGTTCTTAGTTACCATTGACTCATTACTTTTCAGATAGTATCAGAAGATCAAGAGTGCGCAGCAGATGCTCTCACATCCATATGCAAAGCTTAAAGCACTCCTTATTGCTGAGATTATAGACAAAGGAGAAGGGTCTATGGAGGAGGCTTTCACACAAGAATGATAAAGCTTCAGCGATTGGACAATGAGACTTGAATTGGAGCAAGTTCTCATTCTCATCCGGACTAAATCAGATCTCCAGAAGTCAAGCTAATGACTCAAAATAAGCGCTGAGTGGGAGGCAACCCACTGTTAGGTTATTTTTCAATATGGTTTTATTTTCATTTATTACTGATATTTTGTTTTCTTAAGATTTCCGGTTACTATTTTTTTTTTTTTTTTTTTTTTTTGGTTACTAACAAATTTTGGTTTTATTAGTTATCTATTACTAACTTTTAGAGTATTAGTGTATTAGTGTTTTATTTATGTCAGGTATTAGGAAAACAGTTCAAGGAAGATGAGTTTGCATAAGAATCAACGATGACTAGCTAGCATCGATCGACAGAGCATCAAGAATATCTATGTGCATGTCGATCGATGGGAGACACCTCATATCGGTCGATATGAATGCCAGAACGTGGGCTGACTATATTTCATAACCGACTGAAGCCCACAAGTTACCATAATACCATTGGACGACCCGAAACCCTAGTTATGATATTTATAAGCCATTCTTGACGGCTACAAGCTATCTAAGCTTTTCTAAGTTCTTTTCTATTGTTTATCTTAGTTAGGAGAGAAGGGAGGAACTCCTATCAGAGTCCTCCTGGAACTCCATTGGTTTTTATATCTATTCTATTTCAGTTTTATATCTATTCATCTATGATTTATGTGACAAACTTCATGTCTAAATAGATCCACCTGTTGGATTTAGGGTTCAGATAGGTTGTGGGATTAGCCCCAACTATAGATTGCTAAGTTGTGATATTCATTGTTAGGATGTTCTTAATGCTTGTTTCTAGAGTCATGAACTAGAACCACAAACTGGAATAGTTTAATTTATTAATCTTCATCCTGACATCATCCTCTACAAACTCAGACTCTATTAGGCACGATGCGACAGCCGGTCTAATAGAAATTCTCGGGTGAACACAGTTTCAATTCGATCTGATGCTATATATCGATCGATACTCCTATAGAGTCATCGATCGACGGCAACACATATCGACCGACACTGCGATAGCAACATCGGTCGATACTGTCGGCATTCAGATTAATGGACGAGTCTAAGTAGCGATAGCTATAGATTTGTCTAAGAATTGAAGTTCTTATATATCATGCATGCAACTTGTTAGGCATCTATAGCATTATAATCCTGACTACCTGAATAGAAACCCTAGATCTAGCAACCATCCTTCCATCCAACAAATCCTTGCCAAGCTGAACAATTACCTTGTTCATCTTGTTTATTGCTTTCAAATTTACTTTATTTATTTACTGCATTAATATCTATTAGCCTAGCTTAATCAAATAACTATTAGATCTTTTAGGTTTCCTAGCTCCCCGTTAATTCGATCCCTAAGTACTACAATTGAACCTCTTATTTGAGAGAGTAATTAACTTCTTAGGGTTAAACATTTGAGTGATATCAAATTAGGCGCCGTTGCCGGGGAGCTTTGATCGCCATTAGAGTATTAGTGTATTAGTGTTTTATTTATGTCAGGTATTAGGAAAACAGTTCAAGGAAGATGAGTTTGGATAAGAATCAACGATGACTAGCTAGCATCGATCGACAGAGCATCAAGAATATCGATCGCCACTTAACTGTGTTGATCGATATTCACATCTAAGCAGGTATACAGTCTTTCTTTGTTAAATTTTCCTTATGGTTTATTGTCCCACCATTCTTGTATACAGTCTTTCTTTGTTAAGTCTGGGGGAGGTTCTACTAATATTGTGTGTTTAGTTAGCTATTTAGTAAAGCAGACCCGAGTAGATGTTTACCATGATAATCGACCGACGAGAAACAGTCGATATCGATCGACAGTTACATCACTTGCATCGATCGATGGTAACCCATTTTCATCGATCGATACTTAATCTGGTCAGGTATATCGTTCATATTTCGCACTTCTGCTTTATGATTTTCACCTTACCACCGACAGTGTTACACTGGGGACAGTGTAATTTAAGTCTGGGGAGATTACTAACGTTTATCTACTTTTATGAGTCTTATTTAAAATATTTTAAAAAACTTTTATTGAGTCAGAAAAAAAAAAATATTTCAAAGTCTTACTTTTTATCTTACCACTCTTTAGCACCATTCTTAGATTTGTTGATTGCAGAAAGTACTATAAATACTAAAGTGGATCACCGATCATCCTATGACAACACTTTCATGATTGTTTGGAAGAACCAAAGCTGATTTCCAACCTAACCTGACATATATTGCTTGTCTTGGGGCTTGGTATACAAGGGATCGGAATCCTCCTGCAAGTCTGGAAGGTAAAAGTCTCAAAATTTTTGGTTTCCTTCTCTCCTTCCTTTGGCATCCCTAGAAAATAAAAGATTGAGATGATTTCCTGAGAGGCAGAGGGAGAGGTACATTACCCATGACCCCACTATTCTAAATCAAAGGGATGATCACACATTGTGGAAGCGAGGGAGAGGTAAATTACCTATGACCCCACTATTCGCCTACACTTTGTCAAAATACCTACAAAAAGTAGAAAGATCAATAAGATGAACATTAGTTGTTCATTGGGATTGATATAAAAGAAAGAAAGAATTGGGATTCAGAAAAGGGGGGATAAAGAGAGAAAGGGAACCAGGATGAGAATGCCTGAAACTTGTTTGAGTTGAATCCAAGTGTTCCTTGATCGATAATCCCAAGGTAAAGCCTACACCTTTATTTTATGCATAAATGAAATCAGTAGAGGGGATAGACAGACAAGGAATGTCTAAGTTGATTGGCTAGATGTATTTGGCTGCTAAGCTAGGATATGATATAATGTACTTCTGTAATTGATAGATATGAGATGTGCGTTGCAACAAAGTAAGAGGTGATGATTTTAAAGTTGAGATTTTGATTGAGTCCCTGCTGTTTTTTTAAAACTTCTTTCAAAGATTAACTTAAAGTTTGCTTGAGGACAAGCAAAAGGTTAAGTCTGGGGGAAGATATACCATGATTTTGACCCACTTTTAGTCATGGTATTGATATGTTTTTATGATAATTATATATGTTTTGGAGTCTATTTAGAGTATTTACAGGTTCAGGTACGTCCTGAAGAAATATGGTGATTTTGGTGTCTTTTGGAGCCTTAAAGTGCAGAACTGCGCAGACGCGTCAGATGTTTAGATATGGATGGAGACCTTCCCATAGTGAGATTTAGCCCATCTTTTGACACAAGATAGAGCTTTGAGTTAGATTTCCAATGCCTCCGGTTTTAGGTCAATCCAACGGTTAGATCAGAAGGTATGCCCGTTGTACTGAAGAGTGGTCAGTCTGCCTTGCGAGAGAAGGCTGTCGAGAAGATATGTGCATGTCGATCGATGGGAGACACCTCATATCGGTCGATATGAATGCCAGAACATTAGCTGACTATATTTCATAACCGACTGAAGCCCACAAGTTACCATAATACCCTTGGACGACCAGAAACCCTAGTTATGATATTTATAAGCCATTGTTGACGGCTACAAGCTATCTAAGCTTTTCTAAGTTCTTTTCTATTGTTTCGCTTAGTTAGGAGAGAAGGGAAAAACTCCTATCAGAGTCCTCCTAGAACTCCATTGGTTTTTATATCTATTCTATTTCAGTTTTATATCTATTCATCTATGATTTCTGTGACAAACTTCATGTCTGAATAGATCCACCTGTTGGATTTAGGGTTCAGATAGGTTGTGGGATTAGCCCCAACTATAGATTGCTAAGTTGTGATATTCATTGTTAGGATGCTCTATGCTTGTTGCTAGAGTCATGAACTAGAACCATGAACTGGAATAGTTTAATTTATTAATCTTCATCCGGACATCATCCTCTACAAACTCAGACTCTATTAGGCACGATCCGGCAGCCGGTCTAATAGAAATTCTCGGATGAACACAGTTTTAATTCGATTTGATGCTATATATCAATTAATACTCCTATAGAGTCATCGATCGACGGCAACACATATCGACCGACACTGCGATAGCAACATCGGTCGATATTGTCGGCATTCAGATCAATGGACGAGTCTAACTAGCGATAGCTATAGATTTGTCTAAGAATTGAAGTTCTTATATATCATGCATGCAACTTGTTAGGCATCTATAGCATTATAATCCTGACTACCTGAATAGAAACCCTAGATCTAGCAACCATCCTCCCATCGAACAAATCCTTGCCAAGCTGAACAATTACCTTGTTCATCTTGTTTATTGCTTTCAAGTTTACTTTATTTATTTACTGCATTAATATCTATTAGCCTAGCTTAATCATATAACTATTAGATCTTTTAGGTTCCTTATCTCCCCATGAATTCGATCCCTAAGTACTACAATTGAACCTCTTATTTGAGAGACTAATTCACTCCTTAGGGTTAAACATTTGAGTGATATCAGGGGAGTACTTATGTGTGTTATCTTTTCGGAGATGTATTACGTATGTGACCTTTTTACTTTGGATATTTGAGTACTTCTGCTTACATGAATTACTTCGCGAGTTGTGCTTGTCTGTGTGTGCATTGTTTTATTCATCTCAGGTACTTGTTAGACGCATAGATTAAAAAGGGGGAGATTGAAGATGTATGGTGCAGACGAAGCTGAAATAGTTCAAGGAAGGAGCTGAAGTAGTTCGTGAAGCACGACATGAACTACTGGGTGAAACGCGGAGTCGAGAGCTGATCAAGAAAAGGAAGGAGCCTTTGGTAAAGATGTGAAGATATTTATCAAGGCGTGGGCTTTAAGAAAAAGGAGTGAAGAATAAGCAACCGATGAAGAAAGAAGAAGGTTGTCTTATTCGCTGAAACAGAAAATGGAAAGTTTCCATTGGGTAGTTTTAGGGTTTTCTCTCTAGGTATAAAGAGAGAGTCGACTGGGTTGTAGTCGGCTAACACACTAGGTGATATTCTAGCAAGATAGAAATTTGTGAAACCGAGCAAGGTAAGGCAAAACACTCTAAGAGTTAGAAGCAATTCATCGACTAGGGTAAGTCATGGATTGATTAGGCTAGTCAACAAGTCAAGTTGTTCTTGAGCTTAGTTGAGAATTGCTTTTCAAAAGAACTTGTATGTGCTTTTAAAAGGATTTATCTAGTCGTATTTTCTTGGAAGAATAACTCTTGCATTACTGTGTGTTCTAGTTTCTGTACTATACCAATCTTGCGCTTTCAGAAAGCAAGCAAGCAACGGTAGCTGAGATGATGAGGAACAACATAAAGACGATAGTTAAGATGTAACCTATATCTGTTTTTTTCTTGACCAAATCACCAAGCCTTTGAGCCTTTCTAAACTTTCTTCTTCTACCTGTTCTATTTGTTTAAAGATGCCGGCGTTGTTAACAAACGTCGTTCTCTTTTTTCCCTTTTTTTTTGAAAAAAGTAATGACATTGTTAACAAAGGTCGTTACTTTTTTTTAAAGACACCATAGACGACGTTAACCAGCTTCGTTAATATTTTTTTCCAACCTACAGTGAAGCCTCTATAAATTAATAATGTTAGAACTACACCAAAATTTTATTTTTTTATTAATTTAGAGACATTAATTTATCGATATACTAATCGAACCAAAAAATCAATTTAGAACTATAAAATTATATTATTTTATAGATATATTTAGTGTATATTAGTTCATCAACTATTAATTTATAGAGGTTCTACTGTATTTTCTTTTCTTAAAATCTGTTTTTATTCATTTTCTTTTTAATCCTACATGATTGATTGGTCGTAGAGAGGGGTGAATTAGAGAGTTCACCACGGTGGGTGAACTTCCCTAAACTTAAATTTTCATACTTCGGTAAAGAGGTATGTAGTTAGAATAAGGTTCTTACATCAACATGTTGTATTCCTACTTTTAAGACCAGTAACTCTATTTTTGATCTATTTGATTGTCTTGTTTCTGAAATATTTCAAAGAACCAACGTTGGGGGCCCTAAAATGAAGGGGATAAGCAAGATTACATGATAATGACCAGACGCGAGATTGTTAATTCATGGCCACCATGGCCGACACCGACTTGCGAGTTGAGCTTGAAATCCTAGAAAAGCAAGTCGCCAAGATGAAGTTTGACATGGGAAACGACACCACCCCCATAGGTGGAGAAATTTGCACAAAGGCTAACACATGTTTGACCCATGCAAACACTAGATACTCCCACCAGAGTAAGAAACATGAACCTGCAAATTCATGTAGGAAACAAAGAGCCGATTGCAGGTGCTACAAACGTAAACACCCATTGTCCCAACTTACCCAATGAACTAAGATGATACTGATACATACAAGGACACAAAGATGCATGAGGTGGCAATGGCTAAGAAAGAGACAAAGATCGTCTACCTGGATGAAGTCTTCTCCAAGAAGTTCGAGGCAGTATGTGCATTCATTAATTCTCCGACGTTGCTTCACCAATCTGGAGCATCGTGGATTCCTATCCAAATACTCCTGATGTGGAGGAATCCGTCGTAAGATATGCCAAGAAAAAATATTCGTGTTCACCGCAAAGCTACTCACAGGAAAGGGAATCCTCCCTCAACTGCATCCATTAACATCAATTTTGGTATATGGTTCGCCTCTAATGGTGGAGTACAAAGAAGCTCAGATCAAGAGGAATGACTAGTTTACGAGTGTATCATCCAGTCCACAGGGCAAGCGGTTCGTCTTCTACTTGATTTGATGCTGATCTTCTTCCAATGAGAATTCGTTGACTTTTCTCTCTCGAATTTAAAACTAATTTCTCCGGTCAACTCTCTTAATCGATTCTTCTCTTCTTTAATTATTTTAGTCACACCACACTCATGCTCATCAGTCTTTTATCGTTTATAATAAACTTACCTATTTGTCCATTGCTGAATGCATCGTTTCATTTATCCATTGGCTGAACCAAACACTGAGTGAAGACTTTGGACTGGAGAGAAAACTATACTGAGCTGAAGGCGACGTACACTAGGAGTTTTTTAGAACCTATATTCATATTTTTTCTCATCCATTTAATTTCACATCTCTTACAATCATTCCATCAACAGCAACACTGCCGTTGTCATCATTTTCTTTATTTTATTATTTTTATCTATATTGTTTTACTATATTTTTTGACATCAAAAAGGTTATTCTATTATTCAAACAAGTGGTGATATTGAAAAATCATACCAAAATATAACAACCAACAAACATAGATCTCTATGAAAAGATATAGCAGTCTTAACGAATGAATCATCAATTGCATTATGTGCCCGAGATATGTAGGAAAGCTTCAAGGATTAAAATCTACTTTGTAGCGCTTCTATCTCCTTAAACTATGTTGAGAAGTTTGGTGAGTCTTGTGGTTCCTCAATCATGGAGACCAAGTCTTTGCAATTTGATTCAAAAATCTAGCAAGTAGAATGATCCAACATCTTTCCATTGCCCAATCAAGTGTCTCTAGCTCTGAATGCAGTGATGAAACTCTTTTTTTTTTGTGACCATAAGTTGGATTTATCAAGATGAGTATTTCCAATCCCAACCACACCTACTGTAGTGCGCTAATAAAATCCATGAGCCATCTCACAGACAAATGCTATGTAAGCATACGACTTGTGAAAACTTAGATGTGGTGGTTGCACCTCTATAGTGCATATACATTTTCCGCAATTCAATATTGGCACTCTCCTTTCGCATGTCTAATCCTCTCTAAGGGACTTTGTCAATTCCTTTGAATAACTTGTCATTCCGGGCCTTCTAAAGATACCAAAATTTCCATTGATAAGGATCTCTATTTAGCTCTGGATCTTGATTACTAATTTATTTATCAGAAGAGGTAATTCAAATTGGTATAGACAATCAAAACCAGGAAAATGTCTATCATGGATGGTATGGGCGATAAGCCCCATGCTTGTAACGTTGGCGGACATTCAAAAATAACATGAGTTACATATTTATCATTCTCTCCACATCTAGGAAAATGATTATCATATCACATATGATGCCCTGTCAAGAATTAATTTTCCAAATAAAAGCTTGGAGGTTAGTGATACTAGGTTCTGAGTGTACAATCTCATCATATCGTCAGATACTTTTGGATACCTAATATCCCAACTTAATAGTGTACTGGGCACTCTTTGTGATGCAAAAACAAAAAGTATCGTGATGTCAGGTTTGGTATATGGTCAAGCTCTAATAAGTAGAATGTCCTCTGTAGAAAAAAATCTAGCATTTCCATATTCCACACCTTTGTTTCCCTTATAGTTAGATCATTCATTGTGATTTTTAGGTAAACTATCAGGACCTTTGTCCCGAATGTCCTTGCACGAGTAATCAAAATCCAAGATCCCCCATGCTTAAACCTCATAACATGCATGAATGTTGTGTATAATTCCCAACGCCAACAATTTCCTTCTAGCTTAACGGGTTGTCCATACATAAGATGGAGTATCAGTAGAACTTATTCCAAAGGCGAGATAAGCTTATAATACTTGCCATGCAGCACCGAGCGAGCAGAGAATCAGGAAACTGAACTAACCTCCAAAATTGCTTTGCCAAAAAATCCATATTAAACTCATGGATCATAAAGAATCCAAGACCCTCATCTCTTGATAAGCATAATTTCTCCCATTTTTCCTAATGAAGACCTTTTTGGTGGATTCGAGCTCCACCAAAAAAGTGCAATGGCACTAGCTAGTCTTTCGAAAATGTCTAATGGAAGCAAGAAACTGAACGTAACTTAGTTCGGGGTGCTAACACAATTGATTTGTGAGAACCTTCTTTCGATAGCAACCGAGCCGACCATCGATTCACTGTGTTGTATCATGTCCTTTAAGGAAGCAAACATCTTGCATTTTATCTAATAATATCTTCAAGTAGTTCCAAGAAGGATCTCATAAACCTTCATTATAGATTCCTAATGCATCTTTTATCATTTGCTTTACATTTCATGAGACTCTTACCAAAGAGTAGAGATGACTTATCAAAGTTATTACATTGGCCCAAATATTTTCCATATATTCTTAATGCTTTCATAATTTTTTCACATGCACAGGGATCCGTCTTACAGAAGAAAAGACTATCATCAGCGAAAATAAGGTGTGATACCAGAGGCCTACCGCGTGAAACACGCATCCCCTTTATCTTACATTGATTATCCACATGATTAAGAAGGCCAATGAACGCTTCCGTAGATGAAAGGAGACAAATGATCTCCTTAACGAAATCCCCTTTATGTGACAGTATTGACTTTGGGCTAGCCATTCATAAGAAGCATATACAACAAATGTAATACATTGAATAATCCAGTCAATCTAGGTTGTTGAGAAGCCCATGTGTTGTATTACATCTATAATGAATTCGCATCCCATTACATTGTACACAATGCTCATTTCTGTTTTGATCGATATTCTCTTATTCCTCCCTATTGGCTTTGTTCTTAGCACATGAAACATCTCCTAAGCTATCGTAATGTTATTATTCATCTGACACCCAAAAACAAATGATGATTGGATTTCTGAAATACATGCAATTTTTCCGAACTTGAATAATCTCTAGCATATATTTATGTCTCATGTTGCACAAATTGATTGGTTGAAATAGGGTCATCTCAGCAGACATATATTTCTTCCGAATGAGACAAATGTTTGTATCATTCAATCCTTGAGCTATAATGCCATCTAAGAAGAACTTATTGACCATACGAGTTAAGTTGATCTTCAGTATATCCTAGAACGTTTGGTAGAATAGAGTTGTCATTCCACATGGTCCATGAGCTTTCTCAAAATGTATCACAAATAGATTTGACTTCCCATTCAGTAACAAGTGTTGTAAGATCATCATTGATCGAATCAGTGATAGTTGTAATAATATATGCTAGTGCTTTGTTTCTTTTTTTTTCCAAACTGGATGATTCAAAAAGACACATTGATAGCTCGTAGTAATAGTTACCATTCTTTCTTCATCTTTAATCATATTGTCCGATTCATTCATTAACCACAATATTTGATTTTTTGAGTGTCGTTACTTTGTCAAAGCATGTAAAAGCACCCGCAGTGGTGCGTTGTCGGAAAGTTTCCTCTCTTCTCACCAACTCCATATACACGGCGATGAACAAATTCGAAGTTGATTTTTAAGTTCATCAAATCCAGTGATGGAACACGGAAAGATGAGGCCTCATGAATGTTCTGGAGAGTGGAGATGTTGTTGAATGGTATGGAGAGTGAAGACGAACACGTAGGGTTCATTTTTTTGTAATCATGAACCGTCTATTTAACCAAAGTTAGGTTGATTACTCGGTTTGATCTGTTAACGGTTAAATTTCAGGCCAGAAGCAGAAAAAGACGACCCATAAGAAAACAAGCTAATTGATTCAAGAAAACAACGAAGGAAATATTGCTTCCTGGATATGGATCTCAAGGTGGTTCCATTTACACTGTTTCTTCCTCTTGCTTTGATTTGCAAGAGCAGTCACAGTGGTTGACCTTTGCGATTTGCAGACGCATCAAAATTGCTTTCAAGTCTTTCATGAAAACTAAAGGAGATGATGCAATGGTGAGCTCCCACTCTATTTTTGATAGAAAACTTTACTCTTGTTTCTGATATTGAAAGTTTAGAATGAAAGTTCCATGATCGTGTCTCACATAAACATCTTATTGCTCAGAATCTAGAGGAAGAGTAAGCTGAAATGAAGGCCAAGGGTCAGGACCAAAGGCAAAACATTCGGTATGGTACTGGCCAAATACACTAACTATTCTTTTTTTGTGTGCGTTGTGCTTTTGATGATGCCTCACTATTAACAATGCGTTAATCTTGCTGAGATAGGATATGTTAGACCTGCAAACTATTTGAATTCCATGAGAAGATTCTTATAGGTGTTGCACTAAAAGAGGTATGGTTTCCACAATACTGAATTCTATTTAGTTCTCTCTTTCAGATTGTTTGGTGTTTTTCCTTTTAATAATTGACTCAGTTTTTTCTCCACGAACTCCTTATTACAGTCAAGATTTTTAGTGTTGTAAGTTTGTTCTTCTTTTTCAATATTTTTTTTTTTGTCTCTGATAGTGTTACCTCTGACTCTGATTCACTTGCACAGAAGATTCTGAATGCTTCTAGGTCAAACGATATTTAAAGTAGCTAGAGTCTTTGTACATTGCTCTTTCGCATTTATATTCATGGGTCGCCTGTATTATTTTGCCAACTAAAATGGCCTTTTTGTAACATCCATCAGTGTAAAAGAAGTGAAGAAGAAAAGGCGTTTTCTTCTCGGAGTCATGGAAAATAATGAAACTGGACTTCAAGGTGTGACATAGTCTACACATATCTTTTCGGCTCTCTCTGAAATATTCTTTAATCTTGACAATTTTGAGTACTTTTATTATGATCTTAGATTTCTCTCGGGATGCTATCTTTTAGCTGCTAGGATCAAGCAAAGATTTGACCCCCAATATGTCGATGAGATGTATAAATCAAAGGGAGACTCTTCTAAATTTGAGCTCACTAACTTATTTCCTTATGAGCTAGCCGTTGTAGACTATGTATTTGAGATATCCATTATCAAATAAAATACATTCACACTTAGAGTAGTTACGTCTTTAATTTTGTGGGATTTCTGAGCCAACTTTTGTTTTTCTCTGTAATACACTATTTCTTTTCTTTCCCGGAAAACAATTTACAGAAATTTATGTAATACAAAATATTAATATGCAAATACTTGAAATCAGCAACTCAAGTTATTATATTTTCATTGCATTAACATTTACCAATTTTAATTAAAAATAAATATAGGAAACAAACTTAGTACGTCCAATCTTATATCCATCAACCAGAAATAAACACACTCTATTAAAATAAAATATTATAAGAAGCGTTCCTGAAAATATCATACTAAAATATTCGGATCCATAATATTCCCTACAGAAGGTGCTCATCTAAAATTCAGTTTACTATTCTTTTTTTTTTTGTAGGAAAATTGCCAATAAGCAACAAAATAACTATAGTATTGTCTCCTTAGAACAAAATCAATTTTTTTCACTTTTGAACATTCACTACCCTTTTTGTATACAAAAAATCATATTTATATTTTTACAATGCAAAAAAATAGGGAAAATATTAAAATTGATGTAGATAAGCATCTACAAAAAATCATATTTATATTTTTACAATGCAAAAAAATGGTGTGTGAAGAATTTGAAATTGATGTAAACATGGTCAATATAGAGCTGAGTTACTTACCTTCTGATTTAATAAATATCATTGACTCACCACCTGTTATCATCACCAATGATCGAAAAGTTAGAAAGTTTCTTACTTATGTGAAGAACAAACCTTCGACGCGGTTGTGAGTAGGTATTCAATCTAAGCTGGAGAAAACAAATAGAAGAGGCGATTTTGACTTGAATGAAGAAGCTGCAGACTCGCCTAATAGAGAGGAAGAGCCTATGGAGAATGACGATTCAGATGATATGGATTCAGGAAAAGGTATTAAAGTACAAGACAGTGATGATGACAAAAAGTGTGAAAAAGAGAAGAGCAATGGAAATGGTGTTCGACTATAAGCTTGTCAAATCGGATAAAAAGTGTGGTACGTTCAGGTTTAACAGGTTCATCGTATTTCATCATCAAAAATTATGTACCTGATCATTGATGTGCTCCATCGAGAAGAAACGGTTCTGTTCGGACAGCTTCAGCAAAAAAAAATCGCTACTCTGATTAGGCATAAGTTTGAAACTGTTATAGAAGGACCGAGATCTAATGATATAATCCAGTATATGAGTTTGGAAGATGGAGTTGAGATATCCTATTCTTTGGCATATGTTGCATGTCAATATGAAATTTATGTAGTGAAAGGTATTCCAGAGAAAGGTTATGAAAAAATTCCCAAATACTTGGACATGATGAAGACAGCTAATCCAGGATCACACACGTCGTATGAAACGGATTCTAAAGGGAGACTCAGATTCCTCTTCATCTCATTTGGTCAGGGTCTTCGTGGTTTCTATTCTTTCATTCGAAAAGTTATTATTATGGATGGTATGTTTTTGAAGAGCAAATACAAAAGAGTATTACTGGTTGCAAATGCATTAGATGTAAACTCGAATTTATATCCTATTGCATTTGGAGTTGCCGACTCAGAGAATGACCTCCCGTGGGACTGGTTTATGAGATAACTTAATGAGGTCATTGCTGACGAGTGTAGTTTATCTTTTGTGTCTCATAGGAATTCCTCAATTGCTAAAGTTATTGCGCAAGTGTACACGCAAGCTCATCATAGAATTTGCATGCATAATTTGCTGAATAATGTTGTAACAAATTGCACTGGGAAAGGTGTGGCTGGTTTGGTTGCAAAGTGTTCTAAAACTTATCGAGCTCTTAATTTTTGTAAGTTGTTCACTACTATTTATTTTATTAGTCCTGACGTTGAAAAGTATCTCATATAAGCAGATCTCAAGAAGTGGGCTCGTTGTCAATTTCCGGGTTATAGGTATGATATGAGCATTAATAACCCTGCGGAGTCGATCAATTTTTCTTTGCGTAGGCATAAGGAGTTCCAATAATAATTTTATGGGACATCATTAGGGAAATGATGACTTGGTGGTTTTTTAAACGTAGAAATCTAAGTTCTAAGCATTTGAAAGCACTGACCATTGTTGTGGAGAAAAAGCTTGACAGAAGTATTGAGAAGGGTAAAAGGTTTAAGGCCTTCCCAATTAGTGATGGCATGTTTTTGTTTCAAGGTGATACTTTTGACTGCATGGTCGACTTGGTCAAACACACATGTTCTTGTGGGAAATTTGATGTTATGAAAATCCCATGCACACACGCCATAAAAGCAGGCTTCAGTGTTGTAAAAAGACCAGACACACTCACAGGTGACATGTACACTACTGCTTCATGGTACTCGGCTTATGAAGAAAACATAAATCCTGTTAGTGTCCCCGAAGATGCATGGATTGTTCCATCTCATGTGGAACAGTTGAAATTCCTTCCTCCAGAGATCATACAAGCTGTAGGTAGGATAAAGAAATGCAGATACGAGACCGCCAAAGATAAGATCTGTTCGTCACATGGAACTCAAGGCTCTGTAGGTCGGAAGTGCAGTCGATGTGGGATTCAAGGGCACAATAGAAAAGATGTGATACAGCAATATAGGATAGTCAATCCGTTTTGTGCAAGTTATGTTTCAAAGACTATATGCGTTTTATTCATCTCATTTTAAGCAAGTTATGTTTCAGTTTTTCATGTCAAATTCAGTTGGACACAAATTTGATGAATTTATGTTTTATTTTCACATTTTTTCAATACATGACAATAAAATTGGAAATAAGATTGGTTCAGTCTTTGACAATGTAACTCGAATCAGAGAAGCAATACAATATCAATCACGTTTGGAACATAGACATAAAACACTAAGAATGGATTCTACACAGCCAACATCGACTGAATTCTTATGCTTCATAACTTCTTCCTGCACTGTATTCTTCAGAGAATTTCCCAATTCTTCAATTTTCTCGGCGGCAATTCTCGACTGATAATCATACATCCTTTGAATATCATCAAAAATAGTCTCGTTGACCCATTTAAAAAGATGGGTTTCCTTATTTCTCAGTTTCAAACACACAAAAAACTCAATTTCCATAAAGAATAATGAGGAGTAATGAAATATCAGATCTACCTGTAAACTGATCTCACATCTAAAGAATTGTCTGTATGGGTTCTCCTTTGTTTTTAAAATATAAGTCACAATCCCCTTCCTAGACCAGCATCTAGAAGGGATCCCTCCATTTATATTCATGTTCGTCGTTCTTCATTGAGAAAGAGACTTTTTTTTAAAGAAAAGTGGGAGAAGAAACCGATGGAATATGTAGGGTTTCCGACCATTTGATGGTATTATATATCTTTTTAGGGCAAACAGTGCTTCCAATTGGGTTAGGTTTTAGGGTCTACTTATACGTATTTTGATTATCAATATTTTTTTTAATTATTAAGATTTTTTTCTGATTAATAACATTTGTTTTGATTAATTTGGGTTAACACTGTTTCTAGTTGTTCACGGTCATTTAGGGTATAGATAGGGGTTCAAATAATTTATGTCTTACTTCACTAACATTTAGGGTTTAGTTAGGGATTGATATATATTGTTTACAAGGATAGATAGGGGTTTAAATCGTTTATGTTTTACTCTAGTGTCATTTAGGGTATATTTAGGGGTTGACAAGGATTATGTCTTCGCAAACTCATTTAAGGTATATTTAAGGATTGATATTGCTTATTTCATACAACTTACTAACTAAAAGAGTAAAAAAGAGTAACTACAAGAGTAATAAAAGAGTCAAATATCAACCTGATAGTCTACTTCCTAAACAAGTCATCATTTCAAGAATTTCATCCTAGATTCACTACATTATTTGAAAATGTCTTTGGAGGAGTGAATTTGGCTATTCTCGAAAGAAGCACATGATCATAAGCAGCTTCCCATAGGTCATAAGCAATCTTCAAGCGTGCCTCACGAATGTTGTCGTCATTCACCAAGGAGAAGTCCAACCCTAGAAGATGGCATTCAATGTGCTTCAAGGCATATACTCCACAATAACTGTTATTCTTCTTTAGTAAGGAGGACATTGGGGCGTAACTGACAATATATTTCTTGATGTTGAGTTGCCAACTATTTGAAGACTTAACAGCTTTGAAAATTCTAGGGATGAGAACGGCAAATCGCTCCACTGACTTATGGTGTTTCATTCCCGCACAGTCAAAGACCTATATCGACCGCGTGAAAAATTGACGCACATAGAGATCCAGTGTTTACCGACATTTAGAGGCACATACATGCGCTTGACATCAAGATCCCACATTAGTCCTGTTCGTCTGTGTGATGGAAGTTCACCAATGCCGTACTGGTGTAGCAGTCCTGTCACTTTGAATTTCTTCGTGTCTTTCCGATACTCTTCGAAAGAGTTTTTCATTTGATTACTAAAATGCATGTCATGAAGACGTACTACTTTATTTGGAATCCGTCGTCGCAAAGAAGTCCTCTCAATGAATACATACATCATAGCATCAATTTCCTGAAAAAGAGAAAAAAGATTGTAAGTTGGTGTACAGAAAATAAGAACCAACAAATTAAAAACTCACGTTATTCAACAGCCACTCTGTAGGTCCCATGACACGTGATGCTAACTCACTTGTGAATATAGTAGGTCCAATTTTCAGTTGTCTGGAATACAAAATTCAGTTACATAAATATATAATTATAAAAGATCAAGAAAAAATATAAACTAACGTGGAAGTTGAGGACCACTCAATCAGTTTGGCCCATGAATCCTCAGGGACAAAAACTAGTGACTAATAATCCCTGTCATTCACCCGGTCCTCATGTAGTTTCATATCTTTGAGAGTAGGTGATCTCCAGTCCGTATGCTTAAATGAAGACAATGGAGTAACCCATTCAGCTGGTTCGTCGTCATCGAGTCTTTGTGAGGGATCGGAACCTTTAACGTGTGATCCTTGAGAAAGATTCTCCATGGCATTTTGTAAAGACTCTTGGGTCACCTTATCTACATAGTTTGCTGAATGTGTAAAACTCTTACAAAAATCTACCATGTCAATGTCATCATTTTGAACATCCTGTTCACTACAAGAAATAAGGGTTTTAGTAGCACCTGTAAAGCGCTATCATATGATACCATAGCGTTGTAGAAAGCACTCTAGTGTCGCCCGTGATAATAAGTCTGGTCCATTAGATAGCGGTTTTTTATCCGCTATTTATATTATTTTAGTAATAGTGTTTTCGTTTATGCAATTGTAATGTTTTTTTAATAGCGTATCTAAAATATTATTATAACATTTTTACTATAACAGTTTTTAAATTTTACTATAGCATGTTTTAACGATTATTGTAGTGTTCTATCAATAGCAATATTTTAATTTTTCACTGCATTTTTAAAATGTAATTGTTTCATTTCGATTATGACAAATTTAATTTAATATTTTATTTTGAAAATAATACAAAAAATTGTAAAATAAAATTTCATTCAAATTAATATTATAATAAAATCAAGAAAAAATTACATGGAAAGACACAATTTGACTTCTCATTTACAAAATAAGACACTTTGTAATTTTGACACACTTATTATATGTGTTATACCATAATTGACCTTCGATTTACTTAGCTACACAAGTATATCAATTAAAAAAAATATTGATTTCGATCTTAAAAAGAAAGAATCAAAATTCCTTTTACTTTTTCTTACATTTTTGATTGAACTATGAAAAAAAATCTTTCTCTTTCATAAATGAACCAAATTTTGGAGAAGACAAGAGTGAGAAACACGATTATGTCGAATAAGTATACAAAATTGAGAAGAATAAGATGAATTGGAAACTGCAATGGTTCCTGTGAGACGATTTGAGGATTAAAAATCAATTGAGAGGGTATCAGAGATGGGTTTAGGAGATAAGGAAGATAAACAGATCCATTGGAGCTCAGAGTTGTCTTCTAAGAGAACTAGTCTGTTGGATTAGATGTGGTTCAGTAGATCTGGGTATTGCATACCAAAAGAAGAGACCTTCAGGGATTTGGAGCTGGATCTCGATGGTGGTGGTGGCGGCGGACGTGATGGTGGAAGTAACGGTGAAAACGAAGATAAGGGTAATGGATGTGGATGAGAGAGAGGTGATGATGGAGCTGATAAAGCTAAAGAAAAGGAGTTTGGTGTGTTAGCGAAGATCAAGAAGGTTTGGGTTTTTCATTTTCAAGGATGAGAAATCCAAGGTTGCTATTGAAGGGATGAACGAACATGAGCTTGATGAGTTTGATAGTCACAACATCACTATGAACTGGGCTCAGTCGTGTGGACGCGATGGCAGTGGCGGTGGAGGCCGTGGATACTACAACAGAGATAGTTGTGATTGTGGATACTGTATATAGGCTGTCGTGGTTGGAAGTTGTGATAGAGGTAGTTGTGGATACTGTATGTAGAAGTGGTTGTGGATGCTACAGTGGAGGTGATGGTGGTTGTGGATATTGTATATAGGTTGTGGTCGTTGGAAGTTGTGGTAGAGGTGGTTGTGGATACTGTATGTAGAGGAGGTTGTGGATACTGTATGTAGGTTGTCGTGGTTGTGGAGGAGGTGCCGAGGTGGTGGTGGACACAGTGGTGTTTACTCGAGAAGAGGAGGTAGTGGTGATATGGTAGAGGTGGAAGATGTAAATGTGCAGATAAGGACATTGGCATCCACATCCATAACACGACCAAACCTTCATTAAAAAAAACAGGCGACATTTTAGTCAGTTGGAATCACCTAATTTAGTTCGGTTGAAGGAAGAAAGGACTTTTTCGTCCACAATTTCATCTCTCTCATCCATAATGTACCTCACAAGTGGATTGTGACCTTTAGTGTAAAAAAAAATCGAAATGTGCCTAAATAAGAAAACCACTCTAAAATCAAAATATTCAAAAAAACAAAAAAAAATAAATAATCAATATTCGTTTATTTATTAACATTGGTTTACACACAAACTCGATTTATTAATTAAGCCTACCTAAACTAAACCTAATAACCAACCAAAACTAAACCTAATCTACGACGCTGCTTCCTCCCATCTTCTTCTTCGTCTTCCTTCTTGGTTGGTTTCCTGAGACAGTGGAGAGTCCTTTGATTATTTCTTCTGAAATATAGAAAAGGCACTACAAGAACAACAATGATAAGCACAAGAACACAAACATCTCACAAGTTATAAGAAACAAACCCATCAACAGACACAAAGTTATGAATCAGTATTAGTAACTCAAAGTTATAAAAAACAAACCATCAACAGACTTAACAGAAACTAGTCTTTGTAAACACCAGTTTAGGCAACAATCAAACATATCTCACAAACAAACCCATGTCAAGCTGTACACAATCAGATAACCCAATCAGCTTACTTGTAAAAACCCATCAATACTAGAGAATAAGAGTACTTGTAACCCATCAATTACTTGTTTTTTTATATCTTCAAGGAAGTGATTATACCTCTAACTGAAACGGGCTTAAACATAAACCAGAATAACTTCTACAGATCGTAACTGAGACCAATGACATTTGTAGAAGGATCTTTCTTCCAATGTGGATGCAGACACTGCTTTGAGCTTATCAGCAAAACAGAAAAAAAAAATCAGAGTCAACACAATAGAAACATATCGATCTTCCTCAATTATAATCAGATCCAAGTCGTCAAAACAAATCAGAAACTGATCACAGCAAATCGACAACTTTTCCAGCAAGTATATGAAGATTTTAAACACTACAACAAAAGCAGAGAACTTTAATCTATCAGATTTCGACAACCACAACACAGATCTTTCAGTTATTAGCCTGAATATGAATAGATAAATCGAAAAAAAAATCAGAGGTTTAGAGAAAGAAGAAGAGAAGAAGAGAAGGAGGCCGATGGAGGTGACGACGCCCATTGCGAAAGAGAGGAGCATTCTGGCGGCTGCGATGGAAATCATTTTTTGGATGGTGCGTGGAGAGATTTCAGATCAATCTCGAGACCGACAAGGAAGAGGAAGATAACAGGTTTACCCAATCGCCTATCTCTCTCTCTTTTTTTTTTTTTGACAAATATCCTCTCTCTCTCGAGCGAACATTGTTCTCAGAAAATAATTGGAAAAAAAAGAAACTCTCAACCGTTGATTCAGTATGATCTAGTGGTGTAGATGGTGATCTGCGCCTAACCAATAAAAAACAATGGTGGAGATAGATAAGAGATTGATTTTGGACCTTTGATTTAAAAATTAATCAATGGCTCAGAAAAACAACAGTATAAATTATCTGTTTTTTATTTATAATTATTGTAAAATTATTTAAACTTCAAATAATTTGAGATCATAATTTAAAACTTTTAATCTGTATTTTGTATTTAAAATTTAAATTGTGTGATTGATAAAAAAAATTAAGATTTATTTTTTTGTGATATAGATCATATGAGATATGTTATTTAGAGTTTAGGAATTGAAGTTATAACTAATTTTATATAGATTTTATAGTTTGTAAAATTTCATAATCTAGTATAAAAAAGTGTTATAAATTTAAAATATTAAGATTTAATACTTATTGTATAGAGTTTGGAATATGATATAGGGTTTGGACTTATAAGTAAGTCTAGGGCTATATATAGATTTTGTATTGTAATGTTTAAAGTTGAATATGTCTGTATGATATATAATCTGAGTATTTGGATAAAAAATGTTTAAATTTGAATATTTATGTATAAAATGAAGTTTAAGATATAGAGTTTGAGATATTTAGTAAGAGTTTAGGGCATGTTCATGGTTTAAAACATAAATTATCTAAAATACATAAAAATACTATTACATTAGAAATCAAAATTTAGTATTTGAATTTTAATAGTATAGATTTTGAAATTTATAATAAGTGTTGTATTAGAGTTTAGGGTATGCTATAGGGTTTTTGAGTTTAGGGTATGTTTAGGGTTTAGACTTTAAGGTAAAAATATTACTTTTTTCTTCTAATTTTGTATTTTACAAATTTTATATATCAAAATTACAATTATAAATTAAAATTAAATTACAAATGATTCATAAATAAAACTTGTTTACTTATAATAAATAAATCAAAATTGATTTACAAAACAAACCATTAGAAAAAACTTAAACCAAACTACCAAAGTAAAAAAGAAACCCTAATGACGTGCTTCTTCTTCCTCGTAACTCATTGACGGCGGCTGATGCAGAGAGTTGTCTGCTACACCATCATCCTCCATCGTCATGCTCTTAACCAGATCTCGTTCTCATCTGCCGTCTGCATCCACACTCGACGCTTCAGACACGTCGTCACGCTTCAGCCCGCCCTCAGACATGTTCTCCGTTTTCCTCCTCCATCTTTCATCTGTGTCAATCGTCAACCGCTTCCAAATCAATATATTAAAACAGAAACGAAACTAAATCTGAGTGAGAGATATACCTTTGGAGTGACCCAATCTCAGATTCTTCTTGGAGACTTTACTTAGTGACGAATAATCTGAATGAGAGACAAAAACGAATCTGTGAATAGAGATAGAGTTATGTGAACAAGAAGAATGTAGAAAGAACACAGAGAGTTCAGCATGAACAAAGAACAAAGAGTGTTACTTTAACCCTGTCAACTTTTCAGATTCTCATAAAGTTTGCTGAGGTGTTTGTGAATCCACGGTTTGGTTTGTTAATGTGTTTTAGCAACAAAAAAAAAGAACAAAGAGAGATTTAGAAGAGTCGTAGAAGAAGAATGGGGACAATAAGATTCTGGGCCATTGGATTACATTAAATCAATGGCGGGAAACTGTTATCCATGATTTAGAATATCAACCAATGAGAAACAAGGAAGGAGATAGACAAAAGAATGATCCTTGGCCACTACATCAAAATAAATCAATGGTCTTAAAAAGGATAATAAAATTGTTTTTTTTTTCATTTCCCTTAAATTGTTTTAATATTTGAAACTAAATTTTTTAAAAATATTAAATTTTATAAAAATTGTAGTGTGCTATATTCTAGTGTATTAAAATTTAGAAAATTTTGATTTAGAGTTTAGGTTTAAATTTGGAGATTAGAAATTTGATAATAAAGTTTAAAACTATTAAAGTTTATTTAATATTTGAAATTAAAATTTCAAAAGTATTCAAATTTTTAAAGTCTATTAGAGTTTAATTGATATATATATATATGGGTTCAGTTTAAGGTTTGGAGTTATATGATATAGGATTTGTTGTTTTGTATGTATAATTAGGGTTTGAGGTTTATATTTAATATTCAAACAAACTTTTTAAAATATTAGAATTTGAATTTAAATTTAAATTTAAATTTAAAAGTTGAGATTAAAATAAGATATTTGAATTTTACGAGTTGTGTTTAAAGTTTAGGGTTTAGGGTTTTGGGTTTTGGGGTTTAGAGGTAAATGAAATGGAGTGAAAGTGACACTAAAACGGGGGTGAGAGGGCAAATCAATTATTATCCCGCCTTAGTTATGCATAGCGTTTCATAAATGAAAGTGCTATGTATAATATGATTCTAAAAAGCGTTTGCATAGTTAAAATCGGACTAACTAAATATAGCGTTTGCATTTTCACAAATGCTATCTAAAATTAAGGGGTATGTCAACCATAGTAGAAAGATAAAAAACGCTATCCTCAATTGCTATCAAAACCCATATTTCTTGTAGTGGTTATTAAATCCAAGCATAAGATTAATAGCAAAAGAGTTAAAATTTCAATCATACAGAGAAAATTACATCACCTAAATACATTACAAGCCGATATAAGACAAAGCATAATATAAGAACATTACACACGAGTTTTGGTTACCTTATAACAAAATATAATTCATCCGATATATTACAAAGCTTCATGTTTTGGTTACCTTTCTTACTGTCTGAGGACTACGACGAACCGGAAAAGGAGCCACACTCGCAGCTGCTTTACTTCTTCCCTTTGCTGCTGAAGGACTTGGACTCTGTGATGCTTTGTCTTGATCTTTCCCAAATGTTCCTGAAGGACACAAAATCTCAAATGCTCTGCTTTTTCCCACTGTATTTGAAGGACACGGAATCTCAGATGCTCTGCTTTTTTCCACCGTATCTGAAGGATCCGTAATATTAGACACTATTTCCCTGTATGAGCAATCTCATTTCGACCTTGTCAAAACAATCTTGGATGTCCTTCTGTACCACCTCCTTAAAATAGGTGAACAAACCCTCAATGAAGGTCTTCGTTTCACCAGAGACAGCACTGTTATGTTCAGCTGCCCTTTGACAAAGCAGTTCTTTCTTACAAGACTCGGCACCAGGATCATTTAGCTTACGCTTGGCCCTGTTTGCAGAAGCAGTCGGCTTCTCTGCAACAACAGCCGGTTCCTCCACATGTGTTTCCGTGACATCTTCAACTTCAACATCATCTTCTGAATCAGACATGACCATATTTCTAGGCAAAGGTTCAACTTCCTGAACGAATTGCTTCCAATCATGTTTGGCTTTGATCATAGAAACTCCTTTGTCATTTTTTTCATCTTTCCTTGTGAATTCGGGATTATCCATCTCAGCCGACTTTCCAGTAGATGATAGAAACGGGAACAACTATCCCTGGCAAGAACAAATGGAACAATAAGAAACTTAGTTCGATTACTGAATTCAATATTAACAGAAGAAAGATAATTACCTTGTCAAAGTGGGACTCTAGGCAGATGATATCTTAGTAGGATACTTTTTGCTGGGGTCAAAATCGGTTACGACAGAATCAACAACTAAAACTTTCCGCAAAGTTAAGAATAAGTATTAAAAACACGAAAAAGTGTCGAGAAGAAATCTAAGGATTCTTCGAACATAACAATTCCTTAAAACTAACAATCGTCATCTTGGAAATCGTCGGGAAATCGAATAAAACAATCTGCGATTGTTTTATTGGCTAAGTTAACAAAAACGGCCTTAACGTCTAAACTCCCCAAGATATAAAAACTATTCTTAAGATCGGAATCAACACCAATGGACACTTCTCCTTACGTTCAACGCAAGGATCTCGGGTCGAAAAAATAAGAAAAGATCGGAACCGAGCTAAACTCACTTGTCCACATGTGACCAGCTCGCCCATTGGCAAGTTAAACACATTTGTCCAGCTCGCCAACGGGTGAGCTGGCCACACATGTAACCTGCTCGCCCGTTGGCGAGCTGAACACATTAACCAGATCGCCCGTTGGTGAGCTGAACACATCTGTCCAGCTCGCCAACAGGCGAGCTGAGTTCAACCATCTATTCCCCTAGACTCGATCGTACTCTGACCGTGATCCGAACGTCTTTCGTTTCGTCTCAATCCGCCTTACCGTTTGAGTTTTACGATAAAAACCGTTAAAAGCGTGTTTTTAGTAAACCCACGAGTAAATCGTATAAAACGGCAATGGTTTTCCGCCAAATCTGCACGGAACTTGATATACCACGATTTTGACCCACTTTTAGTCATGGTATTGATATGTTTTTATGATAATTATATATGTTTTGGAGTCTATTTAGAGTATTTACAGATTCAGGTACGTCCTGGAGAAATATGGTGATTTTGGTGTCTTTTGGAGCCCTTAAGTGCAGAACTACGCATACGCGTCAGATGTTTAGATATGGATGGAAACCTTCCCATGGTGCGATTTAGCCCATATTTTGACAAAAGATAGAGCTTTGAGTTAGCTTACCAATGCCACCTGTTGAGGTCAATCCAACGGTTAGATCAGAAGTTATGCCCGTTTTACTGAAGAGTGTTCAGTCTGCCTCACGAGAGAAGGCTGTCGAGAAGATATGTGCATGTCGATCGATGGGAGACACTTAATATCGGTCGATATGAATGCCAGAACGTGGACTGAATATATTTCATAACCGACTGAAGCCCACAAGTTACCAAAATACCCTTGACGACCAGAAACCCTAGTTATGATATTTATAAGCCATTGTTAACGGTTACATGCTATCAAAGCTTTCTTTGATTCATTATTCTTAGTTAGGAGAGAAGGGAGGAACTCCTATCAGAGTCCTCCTGGAACTCCATTGGTTTTGGTTTTATATCTATTGCAATTTCTTATCTATTCATCTATGATTTCTGTGAGAATCTTTATGTCTGAATAGATCCACCTGTTGGATTTAGGGTTCAGATAGGTTGTTGGATTAGCCCAACTATAGATTGCTAAGTTGTGATATTCATTGTTAGGATGTTCTTAATGCTTGTTTCTAGAGTCATGAACTAAAACCATGAACTGGAGTAGCTTAGTTTATTAATCTTCATCCTGATATCATCCTACACAAACTCAGATCTTAGGCACCAGCGATAGCCGGCCTAATGATCTTTGTGAACATAGTTTCGATTCGATCTTATGCTATATCGATCTATACTCATATAGAGTAATCGATCGACGGCAACCCATATCGATGATACCGCGATAGCAACATTGGTCGATATTGCCGGCAGACAGATCAATGGACGAGTCTACTAGCGATAGCTATAGATTTGTCTAAGAATTGAAGCAAACATCCTTCCATAAACAACTCCTTTCCAAGCTGAAAAATTACCTTGTTCATCTTGTTTATATCTTTACTTTATTTATTTACTGCATTAATATCTATTACCCTAGCTTAATCATATAACTATTAGATCTTTAAGGTTCCCTAGCTCCCCGTGAATTCGATCCCTAAGTACTACAATTGAACCTCTTATTTGAGAGAGTAATTCAGTCCTTAGAGTTAAACATTTGAGTGATATCAAATTAGGCGCCGTTGCCGGGGAGCTTTGATCGCCATTAGATCTTGTTTAGTTAGATTTAGTCTAGGTTTTGTTACTGTTTTTAAATACTGATAATTTTTTTTTTCTTTTTTAGGTACATACATCTCAGTACCAGGAACAATGAAGAGATGATTTCTAGTTCCTTTAAGGATAGAGCCTGCTGGTTCACGCTTATCGATCGACACCCTCCAAGCAGCATCGATCGACAGCTTATACCAGACATCGATCTATATGGCACACCGTCAATCGATTGATAAGCTACAAGAAGCAATGATTGATAGAGCCAACCAACCTACCAACAACATTGTTTAGCCAAACACTGTTCATCCGGCTACTATTCATTGTGCTACTGTTCATCCGATATCGATCGACAGCATTCATCCGATGTCGATCGATACTATTCACCACAAGTCGATCAACACTCATAGTCGAACATCGATCGACAAAGCCTCACTGGGAGCAGGTAAGTTTTCTGTTAACACATATGTTAATCAGGAAGTAGTCCAAATTGAACCAATAGGTAAAATAAGCAATGCAATTAACCAAAATAAAAATCAACATGGGACCACAATCCCTGTTACAATCCATTCCACCTTGAATAAAGGTGAAGAAATAAAATTGCCATTGCAAAACTACAACACCCCTGTTCCCCTGAAATCGATCGACATGGCTCACACCATGTCGACCGATACTACCAACCCAAAATCGATCAACACAGTACATCCCATGTTGACTGATACTGTTATCGTGAAATTGATCGACACGCCTAACCGCGCGTCGATCGATACTGTTCATCCCCTGTCGATCGACACTATTCATCTCCCGTCGATCGACACTCTTCATCTCCCGTCAATCAAAACTATTCACCACAAGTCGATCGACAATCATAGTCGAAAATCGATCGACACGGCTCACAATGCATCGACCGATGTTGTTCTTCCAAGATCGACCGATACTGTTTGTGGAAAGGAACAAAATTTTGACTCCGAGCTGAAACTTCAGTACATTCCTATTATAAGTCAGCGTCTCTTTCATGGTTATCATGACGAGCAACCAATAGTTAATACTGATATGTTTGAAGACCTAATCTGGTATATCTTTGATGAAGCCACTGAAGACTACCACTTCTGCAAACTCTTTCCTTTCATTCTTGCTGGAGAAGCAAGACGTTGGTTCAAAGAGTTGCCACCAGAGTCCCTCAAAACATGGATTGATATCGCAGAAGCCTTCTTCAACGAATTCCACTATGAGACTCCAGAAAATCTAAAAATTGAGTCAACAACGAGATATGTGGTGGAGGATGATGAACAAGAAAACAATACTGGTGATATGACGCCTACATCGGTTGACACCATAACTTCTACAACGACCGATGCCACGATCTTTCTATCAAACGATATCATTCACCCGTCATCGATAGATACAATGATTTCATCATCGGTCGACACTAATCACCGAGACACTGTTCATCATGGTACTGTTCATCCGACGACCGACACCACTAGCATGGAGACAGAGAAGGATGAAGGGCACATACTTCAGATCGATAAGAAGGGTATCTGGCGAGACAAAGAAGGTCGTCCTTGCAACATTAAAGGACAATTGATTAATGGAGAAGAAGAATTAATTCCTGATGTGATTTCTTTTCCAGAAATGGATACCTTTGATCTAAGTAGCCAGTGGTATGATTGGGTAAGCGAGGACCCTTTCTAAGGTTTTCCTTATGAGGACCCCAGAGATCATATCAAGATACTTGAGGAGGTAGTTTCAGAAACCAAACATAAATTAATACCTGCAGACCACATTCTCTGCAAGATCTTCCCCCATTCACTATCCGGAGATGCGTTTGGCTGGTTTAGTAAGCTGCAGCCAAAATCTCTAACCTGCTGGGAGGACATCAAAGACGCCTTCCTAGGTAAATTTTTCAGCACTTTTTCAGCAAATTTAGAGATTGAGATGAGTCCTAGGCTGGAATATATGGTGGAGGATGAGGAACATGATGAGTCTGGAGAACTGAGCAGGGTAGAAGAAGCTGATATTAAAGATCCGACCTCCACATCGTTCGACACCAGTTCCTTAGCATCGATCGATAGTACGACTGCAGCATCGATCAGCACCACCACCTCATCGATCGACACCAGCATATCAGAATCGATCGATAAAGAGTTTTGTCATCGATCGATACCACTTGAAAGTTCGACTTGTCCTCAGGACACTGCAGACTCGACACAGAAGAGCACTGATGTATCAAGTTCTTCTCCCTCCCTGGATGTAAACATAGAGAATGGAGAGTATCTTGGAGATTTGGATTCAAGTAAAGAAGTTACTATAGAATACTTCTTGGAGCTGAAGGAAGGGTTTGAGGATATTGATCAGGACTTGAAGCATAAGCCTGATAACAATCAGCAAACTTCGGGAAAGAGTCTTGGAATTTCACCTAAGGCTGACGACGTCGATCGACATAAACCTGATGTCATTGATCGACACCAACCTGATGAGATCGATCGACACCTTCCCTGCATCATCGATCTAAATCCACCTCACGGCATCAATCGAAAGTCGCCATTCATCATCGATCTATATACAGCCGACTGCATCGATCGACACCCACCCGATTGTATCGATCGAAAACCATGGTTGGATGAACTGCCAGGATAAATAGTCAAAATCGAACCAGTTAAGGAGATAGTGCATAATTCTGAAACCTCACACATTAATGTCCCTAAACATCAGAGGCCACATATTTGGACAGAAGAAGCTGATGGGTTTCACGAAAGAGTGAAAAAGATACATGATCCTGTTAATATTATGGTTCCAAATGCGGTGTTTAAAGCTGAATCTCCTATCCCACCAGATATAAGTATGGAGTTAAGTTTCTATAGTGGAGCATTAGATGATCATCAGCATGTAGAAGCTTCACATAAAGGGTTGAGATTTAGAGATGAAGTCGATAAAACCCCAGCAGACGAAACATCGATCGACACTGACCAGACACCATCGATCGACATGATCAATCCACCATCGATCGACACTACCATTGGTACATCGAACGACACCAGACGCGAATCAGAGCAGAATGAGTATGAAGTGTGTGGAAATCGTTTTGATGGAGATACCACCATGCATTCAGACAAGTCTAGGGGAAAGAAGAGGATGAATTGGAAGAAGAGAAAAAGAATCGATGGAGGTTCTCAGTTCTCATTGATTTTTCACTTCTCAGATGATGTCAGAGAATCCAAAGTGAGATTACACAAGTCTATGGGAAAGAAGGAGAGAAATTGGAAGAAGCGGAAACGAACCAAAGGAGGTTCTCAATTACCATTGACTCCTTACTTTTCAGATAGTATCAGAAAATCAAGAGTGCGCAGCAGATGCTTCTCACATCCATATGCAAAGCTTAAAGCACTCCTTATTGCTGAGATGATCGACAAAGGAGAAAGGTCTATGGAGGAGGCTTTCACACAAGAATGATAAAGCTTCAGAGAATGGACAATGAGACTTGAATTGGAGCAAGTTCTCATTCTCATCCGTACTAAATCAGATCTCCAGAAGTCAAGCTAATGACTAAAAATAAGCGCTGAGTGGGAGGCAACCCACTGTTAGATAATTTTAAAATATGGTTTTATTTTCATTTATTACTGATATTTTGTTTTCTAAGGATTTCAGGTACTGTAGCAGAGTCACTGTAGCAGGATCACTATGCATTTTTTAAAAAAAAGGATTATTAATTTGTTTTATTAGTTATATATTACTAACTTTAAGAATATTAGTGTTTTAGTTTTGTTAGGTAACAAGAACATACCCAAGAAAGATGAGTTTACCTAAGAATGGACGAGTTCTGCACCAGCATCGACTGACACTTGATCAATGTCGCTCGACAGAGCATCACAAGTATTGACCGCCACTTAACTGTGTTGATTGATACTCATATCAATGGCAGGTATACTCGTGAAACCTTGTTAAATATCTTCCTTATGGTTTATTGTCCCACCAATCTTAGGCTGTATAACATTGGTCACAGTGTTATTTAAGTCTGGAGGAGGTTCTATTAACATTGTTTGTTTAGTTAGCTATTTAGAAAAGCAGACCAAAGTAGATGATTACCACGCTAATCGACCGATACGAACCAGTCGATATCGCTCGACACATACATACACGCATCGATCGACGATGGCGACTCACCATCGATCGATATCCATATCGGTCAGGTATATCGTTCACATTTTCGATATCAGTTACACAATTATTGTTTTTTATGCTCTAACTCCGACTAGTTATACACTGAGGACAGTGTATGATTTAAGTCTGGGGGAGTGGAATTGCTGATGCTACTTTACCTCTTTTTGATCTTATTAAAAGTTTTCAAAAATTGGTTTTATTGAGTCAAGACAGGGAAAAAATTTCAAAGTCTTACTTTTTATCTTACCACTCTTTAGCACCATTCTTAGATTTGTTGATTGCAGAAAGTACTATAGATGCTAAAGTGGATCACCAATCACCTATGACAACACTTTCATGATTGTCTGGAAGAACCAAAGCTGATTTCCAACCTCACCTGACATCTACTGCTTGTCTTGGGGCTTGGTATACAAGGGATAAGAATCTTCCTGCAAGTCTGGAAGGTAAAAGTCTCAAAAAAAAAAAAAAAATTTGGTTTCCTTCTCTCCTTCCTTTGGCATCCTTAGAAAATAAAAGATTGAGATGATTTCCTGAGAGGCAGAGGGAGAGGTACATTACCCATGACCCCACTATTCTAAATCAAAGGGATGATCACACATTGTGGAAGCGAGGGAGAGCTACATTACCTATGACCCCACTATTCGCCTACACTTTGTCAAAAGACCTACAAAAAGTAGAAAGATCAATAAGATGAACATTAGTTGTTCACTGGGATTGATATAAAAGAAAGAAAGAAAGAATTGGGATTCAGAAAAGGGGGGATAAAGAGAGAAAGAGAACGAGGATGAGAATGCCTGAAACTTGTTTGAGTTGAATCCAAGTGTTCCTTGATCGATACTCCCAAGGTAAAGCCTACACCTTTATTTTTATGTATAAATGAAATCAGTAGAGGGAATAGACAGACAAGGAATGTTTAAGTTGATTGGCTATATGTATTTGGTTGCTAAGCTAGGATATGGTATAATGTACTTATGTAGTTGATAGATATGAGATGTGGCTTGCAACAAAGTAAGAGGTGATGATTTTAAAGTTGAGATTTTGATTGAGTCCCTGCTGTTTTTAAACTTCTTTCAAAGACTAACTTAAAGTTTGCTTGACGACAAGCAAAAGGTTAAGTCTGGGGGAGTTGATATACCATGATTTTGACCCACTTTTTGTCATGGTATTGATATGTTTTTATGATACTTATATATGTTTTGGAGTCTATTTAGAGTATTTACAGATTCAGGTACGTCCTGGAGAAATATGGTGATTTTGGTGTCTTTTGGAGCCCTTAAGTGCAGAACTACACAGACGCGTCAGATGTTTAGATATGGATGGAGACATTCCCATGGTGCGATTTAGCCCATCTTTTGACACAAGATATAGCTTTGAGTTAGCTTACCAATGCCACCTGTTTGAGGTCAATCCAACGGTTAGATCAGAAGTTATGCCTATTTTACTGAAGAGTTTTCAGTCTGCCTCGGGAGAGAAGGCTGTCGAGAAGATATATGCATGTCGATAGATGAGAGACACTTAATATCGGTCGATATGAATGCCAAAACGTGGACTGAATATATTTCATAACCGACTGAAGCCCACTAGTTACCAAAATACCCTTGACGACCAGAAACCCTAGTTATGATATTTCTAAGCCATTGTTGACGGCTACATGCTATCGAAGCTTTCTTTGATTCATTATTCTTAGTTAGGAGAGAAGGGAGGAACTCCTATCATAGTCCTCCTGGAACTCCATTGGTTTTGGTTTTATATCTATTGTAATTTCTTATATATTCATCTATGATTTCTGTGACAATCTTCATGTCTGAATAGATCCACCTGTTGGATTTAGGGTTCAGATAGGTTTTTGGATTAGCCCCAACTATAGATTGCTAAGTTGTGATATTCATTGTTAGGATGTTCTTAATGCTTGTTTCTAGAGTCATGAACTAGAACCATGAACTGGAGTAGCTTAATTTATTAATCTCCATCCTGATATCATCCTGCACAAACTCAGATCTTAGGCACCAGCGATGGCCGGCCTAATGATCTCTGTGAACACAGTTTTGATTCGATCTTATGCTATATCGATCGATACTCCTATAGAGTAATCGATCGACGGAAACCCATATCAGTCGATACCACGATAGCAACATCGGTCGATATTGCCGGCAGACAGATCAATGGACGAGTCTACTAGCGATAGCTATAGATTTGTCTTAGAATTGAAGTTCTTATATATCATGCATGCAACTTGTTAGGCATCTATATCATTATAATCCTGATTACCTGAATAGAAACCCTAGATCTAGCAACCATCCTTCCATAAACAACTCCTTGCCAAGCTGAACAATTACCTTGTTCATCTTGTTTACTGCTTTACTTTATTTATTTACTGCATTAATATATATTACCCTAGCTTAATCATATAACTATTAGATCTTTTAGGTTCCCTAGCTCCCCGTGAATTCGATCCCTAAGTACTACATTTGAACCTCTCATTTTAGAGAGTAATTCACTCCTTAGGGTTAAACATTTGAGTGATATCAGAACTCGGCAAGACGGGCCTCGGTGTCACTCGTGTTAAGAGCACGGCTCATGATGAGAAGACCCTACAAAAGGGAAAATGACGAAATTAAACAAAATTTCTGTTTCTGAAAACAATGAACGGAAGACTAACCTGATTAAATCGCTCTGATGCTTTGACGAATTCCGGAATGTCACCGGGGTTTCCATCCGAAAATTAAGATTCGGTGACCCGTCAGTATAAATCTGTTCGCTCCCATCCGTCTGATTGTCAAGGAAATCCTTGAGTATGTTGTTCCGATCGGCATCATTGAACGCATTGTCGTCAATCACCACATGTTTTGCTTTCCGAGACTTTGACCTATCCTGCCTCACCGGAGATTCGTATGGGATGAAACTCCCCATACACTCCCCTTGTTCGGGAACTGGCGAGGTCGGTAGAAACCGGGATCGATGGAGGGCGACAGCATGACGAACACGCCTTGAAGTAAAACTATTCCAGTAATATTCCCCGCCTCGAAGCAAGTTTACAACAGTAAGCAAACTTTCCGGACACGGAGGAAGAGGGTTGGTCTCTATAAAAAAAAAGAGAACAAAGTGAGTGAGATTGGAACTCCAAAGAATAATTATGCAATTGAGTCATGATACCTTTCCGACCCCATCTGGTCCTAAGAAGGGAAATGCAGCTCTCCTCCACCGACGCACTATCATTGCGAACATAGAAAAATATTTTCTACCAAAGAGGAAATCTTTTCGTAAAATCGGTAACAATCGCCATACCATCACGATGACGCAACCGGATCTATCTGAGTCCCCTTAGGGTTTTAACAAAGCTTCCAAGTGATCAGGCCTGAGATTCATGCCTCGCTAATAACTTAGTACCAAAATTCCGACAAGTTGTTGCAAGCTGCCCGGAGTCATTTGACCTATTGACAGCTTTAGACGATGAAGGAACTGAACGATGACCTCTGGAATTGGGAACCACAGGTGACATTGCGTTAAGAACACGTCATAACACGAGAAATAGCCGTCAGGTGCGTTTTCGTCATCATCCCCAGCCACTGAAAGCCGAAATTCCACCGCATTTGGGACACGACCGAAACGTCGGATGGATTCAAGACCATTAGGACAGAGCAGACTTGGACATCCATCGGTATGGTCGGGAGAGAATGGAGATGGAACCCAGGTCCGAGGTTTGGAGGGCCTCGCTTCACCCCCGGCCACTCGATATGCCTCAAGGTCCTCAGGATCAACTAGGAGTATCGCAAACTCTTCCTTCGGCTCTGCGGCAATGCATTGCGACGGAACCATAACGTTCAGAACTAGTCTCGGAGCGAGTCCTCCTCTTTGAAAACATGGTTAAAGGTATCAAAGGTGAAACTCAAAGAGATAAAGAAAGAAGAGAGAAATCTTTTCTATCTCAAAGAAGATTTATGTAGAAAGAAGTGAGTAAAGAATTTGAAAGCTTACTCCATATATTTATAAGCAAAATTTTACTATTCACTTTCGGAATTTTAGTCGTTAAAGTTCCACCTACTTCTACCAAACTTTCTGAACAAGTTTAAACCGCTCGCAAGAACTCAACGATTCTTATGGGCTGGGGGCCTAACTGTTGGGGTCAAAATCGGTTACGACAAAATCAACGATTAAAACTTTCCGCAATGTTAAGAATAAGTAATAAAAACACGAAAAAGTGTCGAGAAGAAATCTAAGGATTCTCCGAACATAACAATTCCTTAAAACTAACATTCATCATCTTGGAAATCGTCGGGAAATCGAAAAAAAAATCCGCAATATTTTTATTGGCTAAGTTAACAAAAACGGCCTTAACATCCAAACTCCCTAAGATATTAAAACTATTGTTAAGATCGGAATCAACACCTATGGACACTTCTCCATACGTTCTCCGTAAGGATCTCGAGTCGAGAAAACAAGAAAAGATCGGAACCGAGCTAAACGCACCTGTCCAGCTCGCCAGCGGGCGAGCTGACCACACATGTGACCAGCTCGCCCATTGGCGGGCTGAACACATCTGTCCAGCTCGCCAATGGGCGAGCTGACCACACATGTGACCAGCTCGCTAATTGGCGACCTGGCCACACATGTAACCAGCTCGCCAACGGGCGAGCTGGCCACACATGTAACCAGCTTGCCTGTTGGCGAGCTGAACACATCTGTCCAGCTCGCCAACGGGCGAGTTGATCACACATGTAACCAGCTAGCCTGTTGGTGAGCTGCACACATCCTTCCAGCTCTCCAACAGGCGAGCTGAGTTCAACCATCTACGCCCCTCGACTCGATCGTACTCTGAACTGTGATCAGAACGTCTTTCGTTTCGTCTCAATCCGCCTTACTGTTTGAGTTTTTTGATAAAAACCGTAAAAGGCATGTTTTTAGTAAAACCTTGAGTAAATCGTAGAAAACGGCAACGGTTAAACGAAACACCAATTATTGCCAAACTATACGATAAAGTCGAGATTTTTTATTAAAAAACGGAAAAGATGCGTTTTCTCGTAAAACCTCGAGTAAATTGTATAAAACAGCAACGGTTAAACAAAACACCAAACACTGCCAAACTATGTGATTAACTCGAGATCTTTTAAAATAAATCACTAAAGACGTGTTTTCTTGTAAAACCTTGAGTAAGTCGTATAAAACGGCAATAGTTAAACGAAACACCGAATATTGCCAAACCATACGATTAATTCGAGATGTTTACTTGAGAACGGCATCGTATCAGGAAACGATCTCGTCTAAAGTCACAAAACGGCTAAGCGCGGGTCAAGGCGGAAAAGGAAAAACCAAACTGCCTAGAGAAGGAGTATATAAGCAGAAGAGGACAGAAGCAAAGGACATTCTGAACTCTCTTCACACAAACTTAGAGCATTTAGGCAATTTTCCGTTTTTGTTATCGAGCTGCGTCTCAACTAGGGTTTGAGTCTTAGGTTGCAAGATCTAGGAAACTCGCCGTCAGCTCTTGTATCCAAGGCTAACCTCGTTGTACCGTTCGTACGCAAAATCGGAATAAGAAACCTCTTTGTTCTTCTTTCAACTCACGTTTACATTATTACGTCACTACAGTTAACGCTACGGCCAACACTACGACGATGCAGGATGCACTACCCGCCTATCAAAAAAGGACGGATGAACATGATAAGATAATCGGATCTGTCGCGAAACTGGTCGAAACCTTAACCGCGAGAACCAAAGCTATCAGCCCCCGCGAAACTACAAAGTTCCACGGAAGAAGACTCGATTTCGAAACTCCTATGGATCATCCTAGAACCGAGCAGGATAATTAACCGGGGAAACCTCCGAGAAAGATAACCCTGATGTGACACAAAAAGACTCGGAAAAATATCCTTCTCTCGAACAGGAGATCGAGGACGATGGTGTCGAAAGGGTTGTGGGGACCAAAATCCACACTGTCTATTTTTCGTTAAATATGGAAACTTAGGGCGAAACCCTAATTCTCCTGAGGTCCCGGATCTCTGCGGAAATCACTAAAACAAACGAATTTAGAGGAATATGGATGAACAACAAAGAATAAAGAGATAAGAAATCGTAAGAAAGCTTTTATTGAATAAGAATCGACAACTGTTACAAGTAGAATTGAAGAACTTAGACGTAAAAACG